>JAODAL010069939.1:0-16136 GCA_025379985.1 Phyllomedusa bahiana
TTGGGGTTTCGGGTGAAATGATGGATTTTCTACCAGGTGAAGGAGAGAGGGCAGGAAAACTGGGGGGGGGGGTAATGGAGTGAGGAAGCGGGGGCAGATGACCCGCAAGCATCGGGGCAGTATACATGGAGATGGAGGAAGGGACCCCCTCGGAGTCTTTGTGCGGGGCCCTGCAGCATGCTGATTTGCCTGGCTAGTGACAGCCGAATAGTCACCATCCGGCAGAGGGAGGGACTTCTGGTCCCACCCTCTTGGACCCTCGCTACCGGTCCAAAATGGGAGCCGCAGAGAGGGAGGACAAACTCAAATGCTATACACGTACTACTGCCGCGGCTGCTGGGGGAAGGTGTGGGGGTAGGAGCAGTACAGCTCACACGCACAACCTAAGTCTGGAGTCACTGATGAGCAGCTTCCTTCCCCTGCCTATTTGAGGAGGGCAGTCGCCAGCAGCAGCAGCAGGACCTGGAGCAGACCCTGAACCAACAGGTGGTGGCCTACTTGGACAGCACTCTGCCACCCCAGTTAGAAGATCCGCTGGACTACTGGGCGCCAAACTGGATGTGTGGCCGCAACTTGCCGGTTTGCAGTGGAGAAGCTGTCCTGCCCGGCCAGTAGTGTGGCATCAGAGCGGGTGTCCAGTGTGGCGGGAGCCATCTTTACCCCAAGGAGAACCCGCTTGTCCACGGAAAATGTGGAATGACTGACCTTTGTCAAGATGAATCAGGCGTGAATCGGCCAGGATTTTCACACACCAATGCCTTAGGCATCAGACTACATCAGCCATGAGCCTCACCCAAACTGTGAGAAATGAGTCTTGGGTTCAAACTACCTGCCTCAGCCACTATTTCTGATGCCGCCACCCGCCTGAGCACCATCTCTGACAGTTTCTCCATCGCCACCCAACATCTTTACCAGGGACTTGCCCCCACCTCCCAAATCTGTCATTGTGCCCCTCTATGACCTCAACTGCGCTGCCCGTGACCTCCACATGTGCTTGGTACTCTGTGGCCCACTCCAGTTTTTGCCACCTCCGAAAGTCTTGTGCCACTGTCTAGCTCATGTGTACTGTTTTTTGACCCCACACTGTGTCCAAATTTTGTGCCATTTTGTGGGCCCACTCCTGTTTTGCCACCTCCCAAATTGTCATTGTGCCACTCTCTGACCTCATGCTGCGTGCTTGTGACCTACCACATGTGTCATTGTGCCACTCTGTGCTTACTCCTTTTTTGCCACCTCCAGAATGTCATTGTGTCACTATCTGACCTCATGCTGCTGCTGTCGTGACCTCCACACTGTGTCATTCTGCCACTCTGTGGCCTACTCCAGTTTTTGCCACCTCCAGAATGTCATTGTGCCACTGTCTGACTGCCTGCTGCTGCTGCCGTGACCTCCACACTGTGTCATTGTGCCACTCTGTGGCCTACTCCTATTTTTGCCACCTCCAGAATTTGTCATTGTGCCACTCTCTGACCTCATGCTGCTGCTGTGGCTGTTGCCGTGCCCTCCACAGCCTGTCATTGTGCCACTCTCTGACCTCATGCTGTTGCTCCTGCCTTCACCTCCACTCTGTGTCATTGTGCCGCTCTGTGGCCTACTCCTGTTTTTGCGACCTCCAGAATGTCATTGTGCCACTCTCTGACCTCATGCTGCTGCTGTGGCAGCTGCCGTAACCTCCACACTCTGTCATTGTGCCACTCTGTGGCCTACTACTGTTTTGCCACCTCCAGAATGTCATTGTCTCACTGCCTGACCTCATGCTGCTGTTGTGGCTGCTGCCATGCCCTCCACACTGTGTCATTGTGCCACTCTGTGGCCTACTTCTGTTTTTGCCACCTCCAGAATGTCATTGTGCCACTCTCTGACCTCATGCTGCTGTCGCTGCCGCCGTCACCTCCACACTCTGTCACTGATATTGTCACCTGAGCCCTCAGCTTGTTTTTTTAGAGCTTTCGCTGCCATGACTTTATCAGGCTACATTCCCGCTTGAGTATTTTGGTCAGTTTTGCCCTCTTAAGTGCCCAGGGAATTTTATAGTGAAGCGGTTCTAAGAGAGGCGGCAGTCATATGCGTGTCATACTAAAACACAACATAGTATGAAGACCTAACCAAGCTCCCTCTGCATATTTAAGCATGGCACAACGTTCTACAGCACCCTGCAGGCTCTGTGCAGCCTGGAAATAGCTGTTTTTTAACGCGATTCGTCCCTCAGTAATTCGGACCGAAACTAATTTTGTCGGAAAATTCGGCGAAGTCACCGAATCGAATTTTTGAGAAATTCGCCCAGCTCTAATCCAGTCAGTTTTCGCCTACGCCTACTACCGACCTTCTGGGTCCATAACGTATTTCATATGTCTCTCCTCAAGACATACATACTTCCGATCAGTCCCAAAAACAACCCCCCCCCCAGTATATGGAATTCAAAGTAGGGAGATTTATGGACTCCTGTAGAGTCAGGAAAGGTCTACAATACTTTTTACACTGGAAAGGATATGGACCAGTGAGGCGGTCATGATTACCTGCTTCCACAGTCCATGCTAATAGGTTGGTGAAGGGATTTCACCAAAGATTCCCATTGAAACCATGTCCTAGACTTAAGGGTCCAGTGGCCCCAAATTAAAGGGGGGAGGAGGTACAGTCAGCGTCATGTCACTGCCCCTTTAACCCTTTAAGGTCTAAGCCTGTTTTGGAGTTAAGGACCAAGCCCTTTTTTTCAAATCTGACATGTGCCACTTTATCTGTGAATAACTTTCAATACTTTACCTATCCATGTGATTCAGAAATTGTTTTCTCGTGAAACATTGTGCTTTAATTTATCAATTAATTTTGGTCGATAAAATCTTTGTTTAGGCGTGAAAAATATCGAAATGTTGTGAAAATTTTGAAAAATTTGCCATTTTCAAAGTTTAATCATTTCTGTGTGCAAGACACATAGTCACACCAAACAAAGTAGTAAATAATGAACATCTACCATATGTCTACTTTGTGTTGGCGTGATTTTTTTAAACATCCTATTATTTTTTAAGACATTTGGGGGCTTTGAAATTTAGTAGCAAATTTTAACATTTTCAGGAAAATTTGCAGAACAGATTTTTTTTGGAACCAGGCCACTTCTGATGTGGTTTTGAGGGGCTTGTATGTTAGAAACCCCCATAAACGACTCCATTTCAGAAACTGCGCCCCTTAACATAGTCAAAACAGCATTTAGGAAGTTTATTAACCCTCTAGGTATTTCGCAGAAATTAATGAAAAGCGAAGGTGAAATTTCAAAAATGTAACTTTTTTGCAGATTTCCGATTTTTGTTCATTATTCATTGGAACCCCGTAGATTTTACCAAGAAATCGCAACTCAATAATGATTTTCCTTATTATGCAGTTTTTAGAAATATCCCACTTGTGGCCCATATGCGCTTTTTGACTCTTCCACAGGCCTCAGAATTGAAGGAGCACCTTCTTGTTTTAGAATATTTTTCAGGCTTTATTGGGGGTAGTGATGGGCAGTGACAGATATGGGAACAGAAGTTTTTAACTGATCAGACAGCTATAACAATATGAGTGAGGGGAACAGGGACTTGGCAATGAAGGGGTTCATTTTTTTGTGTGTTTTTCACTGTATGAGCCAGTGATGATCACTGGCAGAAAATTGCTGGAACTTGAAAGTGGCAAACTGTCTGATCAGACAGCTGCCACTAATAGATCACAGGGGCAGTGAAGTGATTAGGCAGTGGAGTGATTAATAAAGTATTTCAGGCTGTGTCAGCCCCGATCGCAGCACAGGGCACTAGGACCCAGCACAGAAATACTTCTCCTCACTCTCTCTCACAGAACAGAGCCTGGGACATGTATCAGCTGTAACCTGTGAGTCAGCAGACTGACTGACCAATCCCAGAGATCCTCAGCATGGGACTCCTGTGATTGATCACCTGCTGTGTAGATGTGCTAATTAGCTGTCAGAAACAGCAACAAGCATAGAGCTTTCATCTTATCTCTGCACATGGAGACAGAAAGCTTTCATGACATTCCTGGACATCATGGTGCATTAACAGGCAGTGATCCATCACATACAGGAACGTCAGGGTGCCTTAAAGGGTTAAGATTTTGTCTGTTGCAGCCTCAGACGGGGTTCTGTATGGTGTCAATGATCTGTAGTCTAGACACATAAGAAAACATTGTATACAGTATAACGGGAGTTCTACTCCATTGGGTCAGGATCTTGTAATTAAAATACTGAAGCATACAAAAGGTGGATAAAATTTATGACTTAGAAAAAAAAATATTTCACTGTTTGGCAGCAAGCTGATGACCCAGTTCATTATCAGAGATACCACAAAAAGTAGATTTAGAACCCTCTTTTGTCAATACCATATTACTGTCCCTTTAAGATTTTGTCTGTTGCAGCCTCAGCCAGGGTTCTGTACGGTGCCAATCCCTGGATGGGGTGGGTTATTTTAATACTTCATCTGCTATAATTAATTGGCTCAGTGTAGAAAAGGTCCAAGCCAAGTTAAATAAACTAAATGTGAACAAGGCTCCAGGACCTGATGGTATACACCCAAGAGTGCTTAAAGAGCTCAGCTCGGTTATCTCTGTGCCCCTGTACATGATATTTAGAGACTCTCTGGTGACTGATATACTGCCAGGAGACTGGTGCAAGGCAAATGTAGTTCCCATCTTCAAAAAATGCACCAAGTCTTGCCCAGGTAATTTTAGACCAATAAGTTTAACATCTATAGTGGGAAAACTGTTTGAGGGGCTCATACGGGACTATATACAGGAATATGTGGACAAATACAATATTATAAGCGATTGCCAGCATGGATTTACTAAGGACAGAAGTTGTCAGACCAATCTGATCTGTTTTTATGAAGTGAGTAGAAGTCTGGACAGCGGGGCAGCTGTGGATATTGTGTTTTTAGACTTTGCAAAGGCGTTTGACATTGTCCCTCATATGCGTTTGTTGGGTAAATTAGAATCTATTGGGTTAGAAATAACAGTGTGTAATTGGATTAAAAACTGGCTATCAGATTGTACTCAGAGAGTGGTGGTAGTAAATGACTCCTACTCTGAGTGGTCCCAGTATTTGAGTGGTGTGCCCCAGGGTTCAGTATTGGGTTCTCTTTGCTTTATTGTCTTTAATAATGATCTAGTGGAGGGGATCAATAGTATGGTTTCTATTTTTGCAGATGACACCAAGCTATGCAGGGTAGTGCAATCAATGGAAGATGCTCATAAATTGCAAGCAGACCTGGACACACTGAGTGCTTGGGCATCCACTTGGCAAATGAGGTTCAGCGTGGATAAATGTAAGGTTCTGCATCTGGGTAGAAATAATCTGCATGGATCATATGTCCTAGGGGGAAAAAAAACTTGGAGAATCGCTTATTGAGAAAGATCTGGGTGTTCTTGTAGGTCATATACTACAGAACAGCATGCAGTGTCAATCAGCTGCCTCTAAGGCAAGTAAGATATTGGCGTGTATTAAAAGAGGCATGGACTCGCGGGACAAGGATTTAATTCTACCGCTGTATAAAGCATTGGTGCAACCTCACTTAGAATATGCTGTTCAGTTCTGGGCCCCAATTTATAGAAATAAGATTATAAAGCTATAAGTATGGAGCAGGAGCGTAACTAGAGAAGCCTGGGCCCCATAGCAAACTTTTGGATGGCCCTCCCCCTCCACCTCCCCGACCATTTACCAGGACCTCTTAGGTCATGCAATTACTAGATAATACAAGGAGTGAACAACTCACCATAGATTTCACTATCATACTGCTACCAGACAAATCCCACTATACCCAGATCTACATTACCAATAACGCCATTACATATGGACCTTATTAAACCGCAATAACACGACAACAAATTAACACCAAACAGTGACTGAATAATACACCTACACTATTACTGATCAGTATACAAAGGCCAATATTACCGTCATATATTGACCATATAGTGGTATATACCAGTGTACATGGACTCTGCTGACATATAAGTGATTACAGTGCAGTGACTCACAGGTGACTTTTCTCTGACAAGTCATTGACGTTCCTTTTTGCTCTGCATCCTGTCCGGACCGCCATGACGACGTTTCCTGGCCACCACTCATCCCTGCAGGTTTAGACACAAATATCTTAGAATCCTTACTTTTCCATCACCTCACTCCCTGCCCCCCACCTCTGTACAAAGTTCCCAATGGTGGGAGAGTGTGTACAGGCCATGGCTTAGAGGCCCAGTCTCCTAGAGGGGAGGAACAGATGATTCACCCCTTGGAGATTGTATTACAGCTATGGCCTGCACCCCTCAGAATTATGTTACCAGGTAGCCTCCCATTAGATAGGTTGGTAGGCCCTTAAGGTCTCAATTAGGCAGGTAGGCTACAGGTAGGTAGTTAGATTGGACCTAGGTAGATAGTAGTTAGGCCCCAGTTAGGTAGGTAGCCCTCAGGTAGATAGGTAGACTGTAGGTAGGCCCCAGGTAGCTAAGTAGGCAGGCCACAGGTAGGTTGTAGGTAGGCCCCAAGTAGGTAGGATGGCCCTAGGCAGGCAGCCCCCTGGTAGCTAAGTAGTCTGTTTCTAGACCCCTGGTAGCTAAGTAGACAGTAGGTGGACCACAGGTAGCTAAGTAGATAAGCTATAGGTGGGGCCCATATAGGTAGATAGGCTATAGGTGGGGCCCACATAGGTAGGCAAATAGGCTATAGGGGGCTCCAAATAGGCAGGCCGAGGGTAGGCAGGCGACCCGGGCCGTACATGTGGGCAGGCAGGCTTTAGGTAGGCTATAAGGGCCATATAGGTAGGCAGGCAGGCTTTAGGTAGGCTATAAGGGCCATATATAGGCAGGCAGGCAGGCATTAAGGTAGGCTATAGGGGTCATATAGGTAGGCAGGCAGGCATTAAGGTAGGCTATAAGGGCCATATAGGTAGGCAGACAGGGTTTAGGTAGGCTATAAGGGCCATATAGTTAGGCAGACAGGGTTTAGTAGGCTATAAGGGCCATATATGTTGGCAGGTTCAAGTAGGCTATAGAGGGTCATGCAGGCAGACAGGGTTCAGGCAAGCTATAGGGGGTCATATAGACAGGTATGGTCAGATAGGCTAAAGGGGGTTATATAGGTAGCCAGGCAGAGTCAGGTAGGCTACAAAGGGGTCATTTAGGCACCCAGGCAGGGTCAGGTAGGTTATAGGGAGTCAAATAGGTAGCCAGGGTCTGGTAGGTAGCCAGGGCCAGGGTCTGATAGGTAGCCAGGGTCTGATAGGTAGCCAGGATCAGGTAGGTAGCCAGGCAGGGACAGGTAGGTAGCCAGGATCAAGTAAGTAGCCACGGTCTGGTAGGTAGCCATGGTCAGGTAGGTAGCCAGGGCCAGGTAGGTAGCCAGGGCCAGGTAGGTAGAAAGGGCCAGGTAGGTAGAAAGGTCCAGGTAGTTAGCCAGGGTCTGGTAGATAGCCAGGGCCAGGTAGGTAGCCAGGGTCTGATAAGCAGACATGGTCTGATAGGTAGCCAGGATCAGGTAGGTAGCCAGCGTCAGGTAGGTAGCCAGGGCCAGTTAGGTAGTCAGGGCCAGGTAGGTAGCCATGATCAGGTAGGTAGCTAGGGCCAGGTAAGTAGGAAAGGTCAGGTAGGTAACCAGGGCCAGGTAGGTAGCCAGGGTCTGGTAGGTAGCCATGCAGGCTACTTTAATGTTAAAAAAAATAACAAATCCCTTACTCACCTGTCTCTCGCTTCCTCGCAGCTCAGCTCCAGGGCAGTCTGTGCACGGCACGGATGGCGCAATATGACGTCATCTCGTCGCCCGTGTCAGCACTGTAGACCGGAGGCTGACAGCATATTAGCAGAGCGGTGTGCCGGAGGCACGGTGCTACCACCGTTCAGACCTGTCTTTGAACACCTGGGCTTGAGGGCCCGGGCGTTCAGAGGCAGTATGCGCCGGACCCCGCAGCGCCTCGTCTGCCGGCAGTGAACTGTTATGTTACGCCCCTGGTATGGATGCCAGAACCTACCAAGGAAGTGGAATCCTCATTTTAAATCTGAGCTGGAAGGTATAGGGTCGTTATAATGAATGCACTCTTTTTAGTTGTATACTACAAGGAAAATGTGAAGTCTTAATAATTGTATACAATTATTTTAAACTTTATTAATATCATTAAAAATACAATACAGAAAAATACAAGAAAAGCAAAGAGCCAACAAATGCAGTAAATCTACAGTAATTAAGTAGGTACGCCAGGTCTGTCAAAAGACTATACAGTATATAACAACTAAAGCAGCAAATGTAAGCCTATTGCTGTAAAATACTTTTATATATTGTTCATATAAGAAAATGTGAAATATTCCACTTTGCATTTGTACAGTATCTGCATTTGTGTATATGCAATAAATTAGTACTGGTGATGATACTTCTTGTTAGGATTATGACAAAATTCACCCCCCTAGTTCTTGAATTTTGTCTAAGTTCACCCTCATTCATGTCACATGTACCAGAATGCAAGATTTAGGACTCTTCTCCCACTGCACAACAAAAGTCGCTGAGGAAGGGGCCTTTTAGCCTCAAAGGCCACTCCGTGTGCAATTTCACACCTGAGGTAGACTCTGTGGAGGCCTGGTCATCACCACCATAGGGGATGACACATAACCACCGTAGTGTCATGCCCACTTTAAGTCATAATTATATGGCACAAGCACATCCCGATTTCATGTTTGTAAATATGAACGCCACATGCGCATAGCTCTCACTCTCTCATATGTAGGACCAGCAGATAGAAACATTAAGAAAAAGAGCAGCGATCCCAAGTTTGTTACCCCAACACAGAATGGGCCCATCTGGGCCAGATGGTACAAGGGCCGCCACTCTGCGCCATTCCTGGTCCAATATATGGTCCATTCCATGTTAGAAGCTTTAAACAGCTTGGCCCTGGACGGAGGAAAATGTCAGACTATCCCAGGTGTGTGAGAGGGTGTGATAGGGGCGTGAATGGGGATGTCCCAGTGTTAAAAATGAGGTTCTACATGAGCCCAGTGTTGACCTTATTGGGAGGGGATACGCCGCAAGCATATCAGGAGCATCCAGATAGGACCACTGCCCTGCACCAAGTTAACCTTACGTAACTTGATACATCTTGCTACTTCATTTGTTTGTCTTCAAACCCTACATGTATTTGTACTTCTGATCAGAATATCAATAGCTGTACCCCTTTGTATGTATTGTTTGTCTAGTGTGCCTAGGCGATTAAATATATAAACTTTGATCCTGAGCTGTTCTTTTGTCTGAATCCACAAACCACGTGTCTGTGTTCTCAGTCTCAAATATTACGCTACTGGGGCAGGTTTCTGGCCCGATATAATCCTGTAATGGACAAGGCTTATATCTATCAAGGAACATGTGGCAGTCTATCGGGCTGTCATAGTTCTGTTTCATATGTGCTGATAAACAGATCTCTCTCAGCCATTCAGGGTTGTGATTGAGTAGGATATCCTCATGCACTCCTTGGGTCTTCATGTGCCCTTGTGGCCAGGTTTTAACTGTGAAATAGTATCCGGCGGACCTTGCACAACCCTAAGAGGCACAAATACATCCTAAAGTCAGGCTGTCGACAATCGAACAGGGATGGTTTCCTGACAGATTGGTGACAGCATGGTGGGACTGAGATAATAGTGTGTGTGAGTGTGGGGCCCGCACACCCAGACACTAAGGACTACCAGCATGGCTTTTACCACAGGGATATTAAGATCAGCTCAGTACTAGACAGTCGGAGTGCAAATCCAAGGTGTGCTGGTACATTCAGGTTGCAGTGTCAATAACCAAGGGTTGCAAGGATGGCCGGTCGCAGCAAAGGAAACAATAACAAAGCAGCCAAGGCTGTGTGCCCTCAGGAAACAGATGATGAAATTAGCCAAGACAAAAAGGAGTTCAGCCCAGACCAGGCGGTGGACCATGAGGAGGTGGATGGCGATGTTGAAGGCGATGGGGAGTCCAGCTCGGACTCCTCAAGGAGCCAGCTGCAGGCGATCAGTTCCACAGTAGGCCGCTAAACCTCAGCTGACCTCCTGCAAGCTGCCCTGGCTTAGGTCAAGACTGGGGACCTCGCCATCTATGAGACTGAAGCAGCTGAAGAACATTGCTAGCGAACATCAGCGTGAGCACCAACTGCAGGCACTCCAGATACAAACCTTACAGCATACGCTGGTCATTCATAAGTCCCTGAAACCTAGGTCTAAGACCTACGGGTGGAGGATTTTCCACATGCTGGAAAAAGGCAGGGATCTAACTCCTCGCCTCAGTGGTAAGTCCCTGGAAATCTGCCCAGCGAGACTGCCCTGAACTATGAGGAAATCAAGCATGCTCTGGTCCGGAAGTACAACTTAAACCCTAAGACGTACCGGAAGAAGTTCCGATGTTTGCAGCGGGGTACTACCGACAGCTGGGCCAACAACATGTAGTCCCTCCTGAGAGCAGTCGACCAGTGGACCTCGGGATTGAAGTTCACCACTGTCCAGCAGCTGAAGGAGCTCATCGCAAAAGAACAGATCTTGTGGAACTGCCCGGAGGACCTCCAGCAGCATCTTCGTGACAGGAAACCAAAGTGGGCTCCTGCCACTGCAAATCTCACAGACAAATATGCCAACAATCGGGCCCCAGAAGTAAGGAAACCTATTAGCTGGAGAGGGGGTAAGGCGCACGTTATGCTAGTTGCTCCGACCCCTAAGCCTAGGGGTGCCCCAGCACATGCTTCCACATCCATAGGGGAACCCAGACTCTGTTATCTTTGCAAACAGCCAGGACACTTCAAGGCCATGTATCCTCAGCACCAGAATGGCCCCTCACAGCCCCTGATTGAGAAGCAGCCCAATGTTTTGTGTGTGGGAGGTAGTGGGAGAAGGTCCTTTGACCTTTCACCGTAGGCTGGGCTATGGGGTGGGTGGTGTGAGGTGTCCCCCTCCATCCTGTGGAGAGGAGGTAAATTCATTAGGCTGCAATGGGGCAGCATGGTGTGTCCAGCAAGCTTGCTGGGATTTGTTGGCCCCTGGTGTGTTAGCAGAGGGGACAGACAGGAAACAGACCGCTGCTGTGGGGCTGCATGCAGGTGAAGAAGGGATCCAGGTGAGACCACAGACTACAACCGGGATGTCAGAGGGCCAGGAGATGCTCACTGACCGGGGGAACCAGTTCATATCGCAGTTGATGTAGTCCCTTTGTAGACAGATACAGGTGCAACATCTGGTGGCAAGCCCGTACCACCCACAGACTAATAGCTTGTTCGAAATATTCAATGGCACCATGAAACAGATGCTTAAGTTGTTGGAGCAATTGGAGCGAATTGGAGCAGTACCTCCACATCTACTATCTTTAACCTTTATTACATCTACTATTTGCCTACCGAGAGGTTCCACAGGCCTGAACAGGGTTCTCCCCTTTCAAACTCCTGTATGGGTGACGTGTAAAGGGGGCCCTGGCTCTGGTAAAAGAAGCCTGAGAGGGAGACTTAGCCACACTTGAGGTGTCAGTCATCCAATATGTGTTGCAATTTCATGACAAAATGCAAACGTTTATGCAGCTGGCACGCGACAATGTGGTACACAATATGGTGCAGGCCGAGGCCGACCAGAAGCGGTGTTATGACCAGAACGCATGTGAGAGGGCCTACCAGGTGGGTCAGAAGTTGTGGGTACTGGTCCCTGTACCACAGGACAAGCTGCAGGCAGCCTGGGAAGGTCTGTACCTCATGCACCAGCAACTCAACACCATAACGTACCTGGATATGCATCTCCCAGTCAGAGCAGGTGGATCCATAGAGGATGTGGAGGTTTGCAAACAGCTCCTGGTGGTCCAACAGTCCCAGCAGTGGACAACTCTCTACCCCTTCCGGGAGTTGTTCAACAATGGACGGAGTCAGCCGTCCATCGCTTGGACACCGGAGATCACCCCGAGATCTGACGTTCAGCATATCGAATCTCTCTAGAAGTGTAGCAGCACATGTGGGAGGAGGTTAACGAAATGCTGAAAATGGGGGTCATCCAAATGTCCAACAGCATCCGGGCCTCGCCCGTAGTCCTCGCACCCAAGAAGGACTTGATCACCTGGTTCTGAGTAGACTAAAGGGGGCTCAATGATGTCACAGTCACCGATGTTTACCCAATGCCGCACATCAATGTCCTGCTTGATCAGTTGGCTGGGGTCCAGTACCTAACCATCATGAATCTGAGCCAGGGATATTGGCAGATTTTCCTAACCCGTGAGGCATGGGAACACTCTGTTTTTATCACCCCTTTCAAAGTGTACCAATCTACCATCATGCCGTTTGGCATGAAGAATGCCCCTGCCACTTTCAGCAGATACTCAACATACTGCTCAAGGAACTTGAAGGGTACGCAGGCGCGTACATGGATCACATAGTCATTTTCAGTCGCAGCTGGCAGGATCACCTAAGGCACCTGACGCAGGTGCGTGGATGAATTTGCCAAGCAGGTTTGATCATTAAGATGGAAAAGTGCCAGCTGTGTATGAGAGAGATCCACTACCTAGGGCACCAAGTAGGCAGGGGTCCCTGAAGCCAGATCTTGGAAAAGTGAATGCCATCGCATCCTGACCCGCCCCAAGGACCAATAGAAGATGTCCTTTCTGGGAACCACCAGGTACCATAGGAGGTTAATTCCTCGCTATAGTACCCTGCGAAGCCTCTGACGGACCACACCAAGTAGAGGCTGTCCTTTGCAGTTGATTGGACAAACGACTGTGAGTTGGCCTTCTAGGCCCTTAAGGCCACCTTTTTTAGTAGCTTCCAGTTACTACAAGCAGTCGACATCACCCGGCAGTTTATAGTACAAACCAACGGCAGTGACTTTGGCCTTGGTGTAGTGCTCAGCCAGGTTGAAACAACAACACAGGAACACCCTGTTATGTACCTGAGACAAAAGCTTCTGTTGAGGGAATTGGCCTACTCCATGATGGAGAAGGAATGACTAGCCATAGTGTGGGCCCTGCAGCATCTGCAGCCATTTCATTGTGGAGACAGATACAATCCCCTTTAGTTGGTTACACACTATCTCCGGAACCTGGTGATTTAACAGTACCACTGCACCATTCACCACCAGAGGGGCCAAGACCATAACAACGCCGATGGGTTGTCCCAACAAGGAAAGGGAGCGAGCGGGGGAACAACAAGAGGTGAGGATTTTGGCAACATTAACCCTTCCAGTTCTTGAATTTTACCTGAGTTCACCTTCAGTCACGTCACATGTACCAGAATGCAGGATTTAGGGTTTAGGACTCTTCCCCCACTGCACAACAAATGTCACTAAAGAAGGAGACTGTTAGTGTCAAAGCCCATGGCATATGCAATTTCAAACCTGGAGGTAGACTCTGTGGAGACCTGGTCTTCATCATCTGGTCATTACCACTTCATAACTAAGGATGAGCGAATCCATTCTAACAAAGTGGAATTCATTTAGAATTTCAGGAAAAATTTGATTCTGAACTAAGCCGAATTTCATGGCGAGTCGTGGTAATGAATTTAAAATGGCCGAGAGCGCATGGCGTGACATGGGGCAAAGAACTATGGGAGGAAGAAAGGAACGCCCTCAATGACATGTGCAGACATCCAGCCAATCAGCAGCCAGCCAGCTTCTGTGATGTCACAGCCCTATAAATAGGGCAGTCATGTTAACTTCTGTCACTTGTCACTGTGTCTAGTATGCACAAGCATCTCTCTGTAGCAGCACTATATTGAACTCTGCAAATACTTAAAATTTAGTTACTGGGGTGAAATACCTTTCAAATACACAGGTGTCTGTCATATACACACCTGTTCCTGAAACAGCATATTTTGTTTTGGGATATTGCAATGTGTGGCAAAGAGTTAATTTTTTCATTTATTGTGGGGAACTCTGTGTCAAATCCATTATGTGTATTTCTACCCTACACATGCCTGAAATGCATCCAGTTCAGTCTGTAGGGAACACAGAAGAACTGCAAATATTCCATTTACTGGTCAGCTCTGTTTTGGATCAACGCCTGTTTGTTTTTGACTTTAGCAATAGTGATGGATTATTGACCGATTGAAAGGACACTGATAGATCAAAGGAAGGGCAAAATGATCAGTCACATCAATGCAAAATTACTGCTGACACCCTCTCCACTCTTTCAGGGGGGAGCTCAACATGTATCAGCGTTTAACAGAACAGGTTCTGTCATAATCTGTGGAATCATCTGACGACGGTGTAAAAGGAGTGCACTCTTTGACACTATAGTGGGATCTTGGCCCTCTGCTCATCTTATTCTAGCTGGCGCTGATATTACCTTGTCAGGCCGTGTTCCCACTTCAGTTATTTGGTCTGTTTTGACCCCGTAACTGCCCAGATAAGTGAAGTGTGAAGCGATTCTAAGAGTGGTATATATATATATATATATATATATATATATATATATAGTTATATTATATATATTATATATATATATATATATATATATATATATATTATATATATATATATATATATAATTTCTTTCTTAGCTCCAGGATTTCTCCTTTAAGAAACATAGTGATTGCCTCCCACATATGTATTTAAATATGAGGTATGAGGGAAGTAAATATTTGATCCCTTGCTGATTTTTTAAGTTTGCCCACTGACGAAGACATAGAATTTTAAGGGAGGATTGATTTTAACATTGAGAGATACAATATCCCCCCAAAAATCTAGAAAATCACATTGTATAAATTATATGAGAAGGGGAACATCTCTCCTTATGGAGAGCACCAGTTAAGGTGTGTAGTGTTTTAGCCCACTAAGCCCTCACGGGTATGGTCCTCTCTCCCTCTGTCGTGCCAATTGTCATTATCCCTTATCACTGTACTCGTTTGACTTATGTAATGTATGTAACCCCCTCGAATGTACAGCGCCCTGGAATCAATGGCGCTTTAAAATAAATAATAATAATAATAATAATACTAAGCATCTGCATATCACAAGGCATTATGGGAAAGGAGCTGGAAAGCTCACTGCGCCCTCTATAGGTTGTAACAAATCCTCAATTTACTTCTGATTCACTGAATCTTTGAGAAGCAAAAGGGAATAATTGTCAAGCCAATATTGCTCATCTACATACGCGTTTCGGGGTTTTGCCCCTCATCAGTGTAGAGCAGAGCGATATTGGCTTGACTGGTGGGAGGCAATGAGTGGGCATGAGAAGGGGAACATCTCTCCTTTTGGTTAGCACCAGTTAAGGTGTGTATGTTTTGATTGCCTTTTAGCCCACTACTAAGCATCTGCAATATCACAAGGCAAATTTTGGGAAAGGAAAATGGAAAGCTCACTGCGCCCTCTATAGTTGTAACAAATCCTCAATTTATTCTGATTCACTGAATCTTTGAGAAGCCAAAGGGAATAATTGTCAAGCCAATATTGCTCATCTACATACGCGTTTCGGGGTTTTGCCCCTCATCAGTGTAGAGCAGAGCGATATTGGCTTGACTGGTGGGAGGCCATGAGTGGGTATGAGAAGGGGATTTGAGGATTTGTTACAACCTATAGAGGGCGCAGTGAGCTTTCCAGCTCCTGTCCCATAATGCCTTGTGATATGCAGATGCTTAGTAGTGGGCTAAAAGGCAATCAAAACACTACACACCTTAACTGGTGCTCTCCATAAGGAGAGATGTTCCCCTTCTCATACCCACTCATTGCCTCCCACCGAAAATTCTTGCTTCAGTCCTTGTAATTTGTGCACAAGCTGCTTCCACCTCCCACCCCCCAAACTGCAGCAAGGAACTTTTGGGCAATGCAAAGATACAGTATGCAGCTATATCAAAATCTCTGACTACTACTGTCTAGGATTCCCTAATCTTGCTGTACTCCAACCGTAGCTAATCTATCTAGCAGCTTTTCCTTTCTGAAATCGCTGGGAAATGGTGTGTCTGCCTGCTTTGAAAAAAGCAGTGCAGAGAGAGTAATGTGTTCAGTTCACAGACTGCAATTGTAATGACGTTCAGCAGGATGTACAGTGACGTAGATAAAACAGGGTCATGTGATTTTAGCAGCCAATGAGATCCCTACACCAACCACTGGTGGCATTCTTGACTCCCGTCTGGGCTCTGCACTTATTGCCTGGCCGCCAAAAGTACAGAAAAGAGCAAAAATGATGTTATCACAAG
>JAODAL010069940.1:0-16135 GCA_025379985.1 Phyllomedusa bahiana
TGGCGCAGTCTATACTACCTTAAAAATGTTTTAGAAGGAAATCAGCGCCGGGGATTCATAATGTTGCCCTTAGAGGCTAAAAATTTTGCCCATTTTGTTTGCAAGAGGCTCGCTCAGACGGGTTGGAGAACATTTGTGAACTTTTCCCAAAGATTCTAAATGGGATTGGTAGAACTGGGCCATTGTAAAAATGAAATTTTTTTTATTTTAAACCCTTCCTTTTGTAGTTTAGCGTATTTAAGTGAACCTATGTCCCAGGAAGTCTTTTGCGACTCAAAAAAGGGTTTTCCCTCCCAGGATTCCCTTTGTATTTACTCCACCATTTTTTTCCCTTAAAATCGAGCAGCTTCCATCCTGCTAAAGAAAACCTTCCCAACCTCATGATGCTGTCACCACCACTTCACAGGGGGGAGGGTGGGTAAGGTGAATGTGGCAGTATCCCTTTTGTCCACACACAAATTTGTCTTTTTAGCCCAAAAGTTAAATTTTTTTTTCCCCCTCCGGCTGGTCCCTTACAAGCTTTTCACAAACCCAAACAGACTTTTTTTTACTTGTTTTTCAAAAAGGGGTTTTCTTTTGCCGCTTTTCCAAAAAGGCCCAGTTTTGTGCAGTGCCAACTAATCATTTGCCCCTTTGGGACAGTTTCCCTCCCTTGAGCTGGGGATCCGGGCAGCTCCCCCCAGACTGATCCTAGGCCTCGGGGCTGTTTCCCTAGTTAAGTGCCCTTGTCTAGACTGCATTTAGGGGGAGGGCCCATGTCTTGGTATTTGCAGTTGGCCTACCCCTTCCATTTATGAAAGATGGTTTGAACAGTTAAAGGAGTGAGGGGTTAGAGCTTGGGCTATTTTTTTAAAAAAAACGAACACTACAATACATTTTCCCACAATTTTTATCCCTGTGCTTTCGGTGTTTTCCTCATTTACATGGTGCCATTTGTTCATATAAATAAAATACATTTGAGTTCTATGGTTTTGTAAGTTAGTGGATCCACTGGTCCCACTGAAAGCGATTAAAGGGGCCACACCAGGGAGGGGGAATCAAGTAGGCCCCGGGTTTAATTCACCAGAGCCTCCACAAAGGGGGATGGACTTGCTGCGGGGGGTCTCCCGGGGGCGTTTCACTGGCGGGATTGTTGGGTGGCGGCCAAGGGTAGGCGAGGTACAGAATCGCAATCAACTCGTAGTCGGGGACGGGCGGGAAACAGGGCAGGGGGTTTTGATTCGTGTCGGAACACGTGACAGACGGGGCGGTACACGGGAGACAAGACAAACTTTTTGGAAAGCTTCTCGAAAGGCATGACACAAGGATCCGGCAAAGGGTGCCCGGAAGAGGGCCCACTTAAATGGGGGAAAAGTGCCCGGCAATGCCCCAATTTCCGGGGCACTGTCCCTTTTAAATTTTAAAATTTCCGGGGGCCGCCCCCCCCTAGGGGGCGGGGCCCGGATGGCCACGGGACAGAGGCAACGAGGGGAGGAGCGGGCCCGGGGAAATGGTGCCCCGGCAATGAAGGGGGGGGGGGGGGGTGGGGGGGGGACCCGACGGGGGGACGGGGGCCCGCTCGGCGTCGGGGCACGGATGTCCTGCACCCGGGGCAAGGGTCGCAGGGGCTCCGGACAGTAGAATACTTTTGCAACTCACTGTAATCACAGAGCCAGTTTTTTTCTTTCTCCACACATGCGGCTCAAAAAGAGTGCTAAACCACCTGGGAGGTTCCCCTTTTAAAGGTTTAAATTTTCACATGTGCGATGAACAGGTTTTGAATTAATCTTCATTCTCAGTTAATTAAATGATCATTTAAAAGCTGCCTTTTGTGTCGACTCATCATCTTATAGGATAATCTAAAACATTTAAATGTGACAAATTAGCAAAAAATAAAGCAAATTTCAAAGGACACAAGCACTTTTTTACAGCACTGTTCCTAAAACAAAGAAAGGTAAATTATTTTAATTGACAAAATATGCTTTCCTAGATCAAGAAGAGGAAAAATTCTGGAGCCATACAAAAAAAATTCCAGTTAGTATTTTGTTGCTGTTCGGTCTGTGGGTGGTTCTACATTCTTTTCCCAGCTGAGCTTGTTAGAGTGACATTGCTAATAGAAGGGTTTAAATAAGAGGATAGAAGGCTAGAGCTCTGAAGGATTATAATTTGTGACATAGATAAATAAGTTCCTGTTTTACTGATAAGACACAGCAGGGAGTGACCTCACCAACCCACCCATCCAACCAGGGCTGCTGGAGCAATGAGAGCAGAGAGAGATGGTTGGTAACCTATGGAAGCTTATGTACACAAACAGGAGATCAAAACTGCTCTAGCTCTGAAAAGAAGCAAAATCCGAACAGCAATGTATAATGGTTTTTATTTACATTTGCCTACATGTTAAAGGGGTTTTGCCACGATCTCATTTCATACCTCCTGCATCCAGCTCTTCAGCTCTGTGTGCTCAGAAGGGGGCATGTGTGATTTGTTTGAATTTTGCATATCATGTGGCCCTGCAGAATGACATCACCAGGGCCTTTCCTCTCTTTAGTCAAAGAAAGGTCTGTTTATATGTAGAACTGTAAGTAGCTACATTGTAGCTCAGAGGTAAAACTTTTGCCTCCAGGCACAAGGGTCCTTGGTTCAAATCCCTGCAGGAACCCAACCTTTGGATTTTATTTCTCTTTATCAATGCACAGACCTGATTGAGGTTTCTTTTTTATTTATTTGCACTGTTTGACTAATTACTAAGGAACACAGAGGACGGGAGTAGAATGACAGCACCTGGGGGTTTGAATACTTAGTAGCTGCCTGAGAGGAGAGGTGATGTCTGAGCATGTGCGACCAGGACTGAGGAGCTCTGAGCCCTAGTCGTTTCCCTTGGAGATGAGCTGTAAAAAATGGATCACTAAAGGAGCAGCTAAAACAAAAACAGCGCAGAATTTTTAATAATGATGAATGATGAGAATGTTTATTATTTAATTTACAAACTTCCCACGTCAATTTTACTTTGTGGCAAAACCCCTTTGAAGGCTGATCATTGTGGTGAGAATAACCCTTTAACTTTTTTGACAGCCTGAATTCTTTCACTAATGATAAACAATATTTAACATCAAGGTAGTTTCAACTTTCTTGAACAGTGGTGGACAGATTAGCTTTGCAGAATGGAGCCTTGTACTGGACCAATTTCTTTTCCATTTTTCATTTCCACCATAAATTTTCAGTTGGATTGAGATTTGGGCTGTTCACTGGCCAGGTCATTGAGCAGATATGACTGTCCTGAAGAAAACCTTTCACACGGTTTGCTCTGTGGTAAGATGAATTATCATTATAAACACTGACTTCATCATCACCAAACCTCTTTTCTATTGATGAAATGAGAAAAGTTTCTATGTAGACCTGCACATTGACTGTTGAGAAGATAATTGCCATCTCTTTGCTCCTTTACCCGATGTGCAGCTTCATATCATAAATGAGTGGGGAGATATGACTGATTTCTTCAGATGTAGTATTTATGTTTCATTAGAACAGCACCAACACAAGGATCTTCTCGACCAATGAAGATTTATGATTGATCACTGGATACCACTTTCGTCCAATCCTCCACACTCGCTTCTCTTTAGCCACTGTGCCCATGTTTTCCTCTGTTTTGGCATTCGTGCTCGTTTTCATTAGGTTTTTCTACAATTAAATCCCATCTTAATCCGATGATTTATTAAAGTCCTGTCACAAACACTGATCCTGCTACCAACCATTTATTCTCCATTTGTTGTTGTTGTGCATCTTCTATTTTCCAGGATGTACTGCGTTGAGTTTCCTGTCTTGACTCTTTGAGATCTTCCTTGGTTCACACATATGTTTTCCTTTTAGAACCTTCCCATATTGTTTATACTTTCACCAAATTTTATACACAGCTGACTAGGAACTCTCAACCTGTTTTGCCATATTTCATGTTGGACTTCTATCATGAAGGAGTTTTAAAATTATTTCCACTGTTTCAATTGTTTTCCTCTATTTAGTCAAGTCCACCACCTTGGTAAAGTCTGTAAGCACTCCCTTTTAACTTTGTACTTGTTGTAGAAATTCAAATTATAAGGCAATTCCATATATTTTTCGTCTTAATATTGAGTGATTTCAATAGTTGGAATATTCTCCATAATATTGTCTCCACTACTTTTTTTTGACAAAGGTGAAGTTTATCTAGCTATAGAAAGAGACATCTTTGGAGTAACTAGTGGAGACAACCTCTTACATTTGCACTGAAATATAATTTTCTGGAGCAGTGTTTTCTCAAGTCCAGTCCTCAATACCCCCCAAACCCAGGTCATGTTTTCAGCATCTCCCCCAGAATGCACTCACAATAATTATATCACCTGTGCAATACTGAGAAAATCCTGAAACCTTGGCCTGTTGGTGGGTCTTGCGGACTGGAGTTGAGAAACACTGTTCTAGTGGGTCGGTCCTCATAAAAGTTGTAGGCCAACATACACTAGCAAAAGACAAAATGAATATCAGCTCACCCAATCCTCTTGTAAATTCGATGTAGTCACGGTTTTGGGGGAATTAAACCCCCTTTCCCAAAATAAATTGAAGCATAAGCAAGCAAAACAAGCTTCCAAATCAAACCGAGGGGAGCTCAGCCAGAAAGAAAGTTCATTAAAAATTATGCGTTTCCTTTTTTTAAATCTGTTTTAAAAAAAACATGAATAACCAAATGCACATGAGGAATTTGCATACAGTGTAAAAAAAGGTTTTTACATTGGCTTACCATAAGCAAGTTTTGCCGAGCGTTTCGGGAGACAAGACTCCCTTACTCGTGGCTCAAACAACTGCTCTGTCGGCAAAACTTGCTTATGTAAGCCGATGTAAAAACTTTTTTTTTACACTGTATGCAATTCCTCATGTGCATTTTGGATATTCATGCTATTTTTAACTGATTTAAATAAAGGAAACGCATCATTTTTAATGGAACTTTCGTCTGGCTGAGCTCCCCTCGGTTCGATTTGGAAGATGGTTTTGCTTGCTTATGCTCCAACATACACTAGGTACACATGGAAAGCTCGTATGGATCGTATGGCATTTTAGACAGGTTTCACTGTGTATATAGAAAGTATAGCTATATATGCAATCAAGGAGCCAATGTGCTGGAATTTTACCTGTATTTTCCCAACCACACTACATTATACCAGCAAAGTACCGAAATGTGCATTTCCTGTCAGTGCCTCAGAGCATACAAACTATATTTTTATTGTTTTTTTTTTCATGTGTAAACTAATTGAAACTGATCTCCCTCTGGCAAATACCGAATCATCATTTACATTTTCAAAAGACAAAACAGCATTATATTTGCAATTATAAAACAGAAGAGGAGAGGGAGGTATCCGTATTTATCTCCTTCCTAATCGCATTATCCTGGGTTCATTTCGTCCTTGTTAAGTGAAGAATTAAAATCGAGTAGAGGACTTTCGTTAGCTGCAAAGCATTAAGTTAATGTGGCAGTTTCCAAATACATTTCCACCAATTTAAACTGTAAACCGGCCCTTAATTGGAAAGCGATTGCTATTCATACGTAGCTGGTTACCTGGCAAAGAGGGAAACTAGAAGGCAGAAGGCTCCGCCAGCCTGCCTAATCACCATTTCAATGGCACATGCCACAGGAGCCAAGCGCTCGTTTACTAGATTGATCATGGTAGATAAACTCCAAATAACAGAGAAATTAACAAATGCTTGACATGTGCTCAACATCCATTATTCTGACACTGCTCTGAAAACGTTAAGCCTGGGAGGATTCTTCATCTGCATTCATGTGCCCCTAGAGAGAGGCACAAAGCATATTGTGTCCCTGTCCTTCCTCCAGATGAAGTCTACTCTGTTCTGCAGGATAACACTGCCCAAGATGTCATGCAGATCAGCTGTCTGGCCTCATCCCTCCTAAGAGAGATTACTATCAGTGGTAATGACAATGCTGGATTTTAAACAATATAAAATATTTCCCATCAGAATTAATATGCTAGAATATGATAGTCCCCTTATTATGGTAACTTATATGGCTTTTTAAACAACATTGCTCGGGAAGTCAGCACAATGGACTAATAACATAATTCCATAGTTTGTAAGGCCTGGTTCACACGGCTTATTGCCGGCGTAATTGCGGGGACGGATTTTGCCCCGCAATTACGCCAGGAGCCGTGCAGCGGGGCGGGGCGCCGTAAATAATTCACGTCACTTTCTCCCCGCCCGGCGGATTCGCCGAGCGGGTAGGAGAGACGAAATCCATAGTTCTCTATGAGAACTGTGGATTACCGTAGTTACTGGGACGGGTTGGAGCCCTACTGCAGCGCAAATCCGGCGCGCAGTACGGCTCCAATCCGCGCCCAAATAAGCCGTATGAACGAGGCCTAAGGCTGAAAAAAGACAGATGTCCATCAAGTTCAGCCTACTGACCAAGCATCCAAAATGTAACCGGAAACATTTTGAATGTTCTCATAAGGGGTTTTGCCACAAAGTAAAATTGACGTGGGAAAGATTGCGAATGAAATAAACATTTTCACTATTTCATCATTATTAAAAATTCTGGACCGTTTTTGTTTTAGCTGCTCCTTTAGTGATCCATTGTTTACAGCTCATCTCCAGGGGATACGACCAGGGCTGAGAGCTCCTCAGTCCTGCTCAGACATCACCTCTCCTCTCAGGCAACTACTGAGTGTTCAAACCCCAGGTGCTGTCACTCTACTCCCGTCCTCTGTCCTCCTGAGTAATTAGTCAAAAAGTGCAAATAAATAAAAAAGAAACCTCAATGAGGTCTGTGCATTGATAAAGAGAAAAGAAATCCACAGGCTTGATTCCTGCAGGGATTTGAACCTAGGACACATGTGTCTTGAGGTAAAAACTTTACCTCTCAGCTACTCACAATGCTTTAAATAAACAGACCTTTCTTTGAGTACAGAGAGGAAAGGCCTGGTGATGTCATCCTGCAGGGTCACATGATAGGCAATTCAAACAAATCACACACGCCCCCTTCTGAGCACACAGAGCTGAAGAGCTGGATACAGGAGGTATGAAATGAAATTGTGGCAAAATCCCTTTAAGAACAAGCATCAATTAACATTTACTAATGTGTATAATAAATATCTGATACGCGGCCTTTAAAACATGATCCCAAAAAGCTCATCACAAACACCACAGAGGAAGAATAAGTGGGCATCTCATCCATGGATAAGGGATACCTATATAGGTCCTAATGAAAATAGTCTTACAGCGACAGAGAAGAAATAACCATACATTCACTCCATTTTATATCCACAGTCCAAACAGAGTACTCAGCTTCTTAAAGGACAGGGAAAGATATTTCTGTTGAAGTCAGATGTTGCTGTACAGATTCCTTTGGCTAAAAAAAAAATCTGCATGTGTGATTCATGGGTTGCCCATGACTTTAGGAAAATGCTGTACGAGTTGGAAAAGTTACAAAATAAAACTAGATCACCCCCTAAAGACTCTGCTGCCCCAGCACCACCATTGCTCTTAGTTCCCTAGTGATGATGTTACATGCATCGTTAACCATCAAATATACTCAGTTAACCTCTAAGGGCGCGTTCCCACTGCACAGGACAAATACCGGCCGGTATTTGTCCTGTTTTGCGCCCGTCCCCACGGCCGCGGGGGGGGGGTGGGGGGGGGGGGGGGGGGGGGACAGCTTTTCTCCGCGTATGAGCGGAGAACAGCCCTCCCCCTCCCATTGAGAAGCACATCTTCCGTCGGGAAACCGGAACGGAAGATTGTGCTTGTACAATGTTTTGGCCGCGACCGCCGGCGGCAAAACCGTCCGACGGCAAAACCTGTGCAGTGGGGACTGCTGCACGGGTTTTCCATAGAGCACAATTGTGCTCATTTTCGGCCGGTTTTTCAGGCGGTCTGAAAAACCGCAAACCAGCTGAAAACCGTCCGAAAACCCGTGCCGTGGGACATGCCCTAAAAGGTATCGCTGATTTCTTCACTCTTCTACTACTTTCTATGGCTAACACGGTACAACATTATACTACATGCATCATTAACGTAATACGAAAGTCAATCACTGGCCCCAGGAAAGCCCTTTGATTATTCTGCAGTCACGAACCACAGCAATCAAAGGGTTAAGCGCTGGGGAGCAGAGGTTGCTGATGTCTGTAGCAACGCCAAAAGACGTCGCTGCAGACGAACGACCTGCAATGCCTGACGCCACAAGTCGGTGGGCGGTTGTTAAGGGGTTAAGGAAGCCTTTAAAGCCATACCTCTTTGATTCTGCCTTCCAAGGCTTTCAAACATGTAGCAGGAACAAGGGGATGTGTGCTGAGATGGAGGGTGGGAGGGAGGAAGATAGAAAAATACAATAAAGGATCCTGGGGCTCATAGTTTTACAGAGAAAAACACTTTAAAAAGGAAATGCTGCTGTTTGACTGTAAAGAAGGAAGGCTACATACAGCACAAAAAAATACACAAATGACAAGGAAAACATCACATGGAATAAATGAAGACTTCGGCAAGCAGTTTTTTTTTTTTTACAGTTCTTCAATAAGCTATTCAATCGGAAGGGGGTCGCTGCTGAAACTCCTGGAAGCAAGTGTTGGCGACTCCCTTGCTAAATAGCTGCATCACGCTGTCACATAGACCCAACAATCGCAGGTGCCGCCGTCATAGCTCAGGCAGAACAGGATCCGATCCTGGCCGCAGAGCCCCCTGGAGGCCGCTGAACAGGCGGTGGGATGTGATGATGTCATCGCACCACTTGCCTGTACTGGGCCACGAATCCACACGTCCTTGTTCTTGGTATTACATTATATACTACCTGAACTGGTTTCTGGCCCGATATATTCCCGTCAACAGACCGGGCTTATATATTTGGACACTGACATAATATTTTTACATGTTTACTGAAACATGTTATAGTTATATAATGGACATAAAGTCCAGACTTTCAGCTTTCATTTGAGGGTTTCCACATTAAAATTGGATGAAGGGTTTAGGAGTTTCAGCTCCTTAACATAAGCCACCCTGTTTTTAAATGGAACAAAAGTAATGGGACAATTGACTCAAAACCGGTTTCATGGGCAGGTGTGGGCAAATCCTTCATTATATCATATTTAGTTTAGAGAAAAGAAGGCTTCGGGGGGACAAATAAAATGTTAAATACATAAAAGGCAAATAGAGTTCCCCCCCAAGATTTTATTTAACCCCAGGGCGTATCAGAGCATTTTCTAAAACCCCATCCCAGGACCCCCAACAGTTCATGTTTTCAGGATCTCCCCAGAATGCACGACCATAATTTATATCACCTGTGAAATGTTAAGGAAACCCAGAAAACATACCTTTTGGGGTGGTCTTGGGGACGGGAGTTGAGAAACATGATCTAGAACAAGGGGGCACCCCTTACGTCTTAAAAAATGAAAGTTTCTACATAAACATAGAAAGGGATTTTTTACGAAAAGCTAGAATGGAATCTCTCCCGGGGGACTTGTCATGGTAAATTTAAATAAGGGAGTTAAAAAAAGGTTTGGATGCATTTCTGGGCTAAAAATATAACAAGTTATAGTGACCGGGATTTCTGGAAGGGTCTGTTTCGGGATTTTTCCGATGCCAATTGGATTTTTGGAAGGAATTTTTCCCAAAATGGGAAAAATTGGCTTTCCCTCATTCGGGGTTTTTCCTTCCTCTGGATCAACACCTTACACAACAGGCTGAACTGGAGGAGTCTTGTTTTTTTGGGCCTTACAAACTATGAAACATATCTTTCTAAATTTAAGCAATTAAAGATCTGGCTATTTGTGGTACTGAGAAAAGAAAGAAAGCATGTGAACACATCAATGCAAAAAGATCTCTAGCCCATGGAAGACAACAGTGGGGATGATCCAGAATAATTTCCATGGTTATAAAAAACCCCTTCACAAAGCCAACTGTTACGATTTTTTGGGGGGATCCGCTGGACCACCGCAGGCGATGGCGAAGCCCACCCCGGGATGGAATTAAGTGGGCCCCGGGTTTCACCGGGCCCCGCCGCAAAGCGGGATGGACTTGCTGCGGGGGGTCCCCCGGGTCACCCCCGGGGGGCTTCCCCTGCGGGGCGGCCAAGGGGTGGGCGGGGTACAGAATCGGCAGTCAGGCTCGTAGTGGGGGCAGGCAAAAAGGTCAGGGCAGGCGGCTGTGGTTCGTAAAGTAGACAGGCAGAAGGGTCAGGCGGGGCGGAAAGGGACGGGTCGATAAACGTAAGAAAAAGGGTTCTTTACACGGTAGGGGCGAGACAAGGTTTCGGGCCCGTTCACAATAGGCATAGCACTAAAACCCGGAAAAGGGGCCACGGAAGAGGTGGGCTAAAAAGGAGCTCCCGGCAATGGCCAAATTCCCGGCGCATTTGTCCCTTTAAAATCTCAGACCCCGGGCGCGCGCGCTCCTAAGGGGCGGCGCCGCGCACGCCGAGAGCGAGACGGAGGGGCAGGAGCAGGCCGGGGGTAAGTCAGGGGGACCCGGGCAGCGGGTTTGAGGGACCCGACCCGAGGGGGGGGGAGGGGCCCCGCTCAGAGCGGGGCAGGGATGCGCCTCCCCGGGACAAGGTCGCAGGGGCATCCGGACAGTACCCCCCCCCCTTGGGTCCCCCCTTCTTTTAGAGTGGAAAAATTTTCTGAATAAGCTGCGGTAGGATGTTCCCCTTCCGGCTCCCACTCTTTCTTCGGGCCCCGAACCCTTCCAGTCAACTAAAAAAAACGTTTCCCCTAGTCCCCCCTATCCCCAGGTTTTCTTTCCCCACAAAGACATTGCAGCATCACCCAGACGGGGGATGGCTGCCTTCTGCAAAGCGTTTAAAGGACAGAGGTTTTAGTAGCGAGACATGAAAGGATTCGGGTTTTCGCTGGTGGAGGACCCGGAGTTTTAGGCCCCGGTTTAAGCCTAAGGACCCGAAGGGTCCTACAAAGGGGGGTCCCAGTTTGTGGGGAGGGGATTTTGAGGCGGAATATCGGGCACACCCCACCCCTTATCACCCGGGGAGAAACAGGGGGAGGGTTTCCCTTTTTTTTATCGCCGCGCCTTCATGCGGTCGACCCCCGGAGCAGGGTTTCGGGTCGGGGACCAAAGGGTCCCTATTCCGGGGACCAGAGGGTCCACGGGGCCCCTCGAGGGATGCTAGTGGGAGGGTGGGGGGGATGTAAGGACACAACGTAGAAGGAGAGGCCCCCGCGGACCAGACTCTGGGGATATACGAAAATTCCCCCCAAAGAAGTAAGTTGGCCCATCATTTTGCAGTGCGAACAAAGGGGGCCAGGTAACCACCCGAACTTGTTTCACTCTCCCACCGGCCTTCGTTGAGGGTGGAAAACCGAGGAGAAGTCAAGCTTCACCTGGAGTTTAGCGCAAAGGGGCCCGCCAAATTTAAAAAACAAACTGCCCCCCCCCTTCTGAGATTTTTGGAGGGGAACCCGTGCAGACGAAAAATTGGAGAAAAAAGTCGGCCAGGCGCGGGGCCGAAGGCGACCGGCAAGGGGACAAAATGTCCATTTTAGAAAGGGTCTACCACCACCCACACAACGGAAATTCCCCGGACACGGGGTAGGTTTTATGAAGCCAAACGCCCTGAGCCCATGGTTGCGTGGGGAGGGGGCAGTGGGTAAAGAAAACCGCCGGCTTGTGGGAGGGCCTTGTTGCTGGCACAGATTTACACGCCTGGACGAACTTTTTAAACGTCCTTAGCGAGGTCCGCCACCAATATCCCGGGGAAAATGGGAGAAACGTCTTGGGGGCACCGAGTGCCCGGCCACCACGAGCAGTGCCCCCATTTCAGGTCGCCACGGAGCGCAGGGCGGACATATTTTCCCCGGGGGGCCCTTTCCCGGGAGGACTCGGGGGCGCGGAAAAAAGGCTTCCCCGGGGGGAATTATGTGCTCGGGGATCGCTTTTTCACCCCCCACTCGGAGGCACGGAGGGGGCATCTGCCTTCACGTTTTTCTCGGCAGGGCGGAATAAATCTGAAAAAAAAGGGGAAAAAGAAAGCACCACCTAGCCTGGCGGGATTAAGTGCTGGGCGTCTGGGGGGTATGGAGGTTTTTATGATCCAAAAGATACAAATGGGGTCCCCGAGCCCCTTCCCACAAATATCGCCATTTTCGGGGCCGTTTTATGGTAAAAATTCCGATCCCCAAAAGGTGTAATTCCTCCCCGCCGTGAAAAGGTTTTGGAAAAGAAGCCCAAGGGGACTTTTTTGCCTTTTGGGCCCTTTTTGCGTGGGGACTGCTCCACCCTACCGATAGGCGTCTCTTCAAGGGGAAAAGGGGGTTTCGTGGTGGGGGCCCGACGGATGACGCAAGGAAAACCCCGTTTTTAGCTTTTTTGAATGCTTCCCCCCTGGGAAGGCCCCCCGTGGATTGGCGTTCTTCCCAAAAGGGCCACAATGGGACCCCCAGCGGGGGAAAAGGTGCGGATAAACTCCCCGGTAGAATTTGCAGAAGCCCGGGAAACCCTTTTGTATGGCCCCGGGCCCACTGGGCGGGCCATTAAAATAGGCTGACAACGGGCTGGGTCCATCCGTACCCCTTGGTCCGAATAATATAAACCCAGAACGGAAGGCTGACTTGAGGAAAGGCACTTCCCAATTTTGGCATACAAGTGATTAGCTCGTGGCGCTGAGCATTTGGGGAACGGAAGGGTGAGTCCAAGACAGGAGAAAAACAGGTTGTCGCCCCAGGTAGACCACGACGCAGATAAGAAGACCCCCTAAGAAACGTTAACAACCCCGGGAAACGGCAGGGCTTTCAGAGCCCCGAAAGGCATACCATTATCGAAGTGGCCTCCTGGTTTAAAGGGCCCGTTTTCCCACTCCCCTTTTGCGGATCCGGCCCAAAATTTGGACCCCCTCTCAGACCAGTTTTGGAAAAAAGACCCTTGCCCCCTGTAGACGGTCGAATAGCCTGATCACGTTAGAGGACCGGTTCTTTAGGATTTGTTCAGGACCCCGGGGATGATGCAGGGTCTAGGGACCTCCTTTTTTCCACAAAGAAGAATCCTGCCCCGGGGAAGGAGGACTTTCCCAATTTAAATCCTTCTGTAGATTTTCCCCATGTATTCAACAGGGTTGAGTCTCAGGAACGGAAAGGGGGAGGCTCTGCCCCGAGGAGGGGGTTTTGGGACCGGGAAAATCAATCGGGGCAAACTATGGCGATTTGGGGCAAGGGGCCTGCTTCTTCTCGAAAAAAACTAAAAACTCCGATAGACGGGGGAGACCCCTAGAGCTTTTGACGGTACCCCAGAAGCGGGAACACCCGGACGAGGCGCCACCAAACCGGACCCACATCAGGACCCCCTCGCAAAACTTCGCCCGTCTGTCAGTCAAGCACCGGGGCATGTTGCTGCAGCCACGAAGACCCAATAGGGTGGGCGAGGAAGACCGGGGTAAAAATAGAATGACAGTCCCCTTTTACGTTCTCCAATTTGAAGGAACTTGGCTCCGACGGTAAAAGGGCAATCGCGAGGATCCCCCCCTGACGGGGGAGATGGGCAGGGGTTTTCCAGGAAACCACGGGAAGATGGTGTTTGAAAACACGGGAGGTCCAAGAAGTTCCCACCAACCGGGAGTCCAGGAAGGCTAAGCTTGAAAGTGGGTCCCCGGGTTCCGTGCGCCAGGGGCGGTTTTTGTTCAGCGAGGAAAGGGGGCTGCACACCCCCCAGGGACGCCTCCCCACGAGCCCCGTCGCTGCTCCCCGGCCCCCCGGGGCGGAGCATGCAACCCCCAAAGGGGTTCCTTTCCCGTTGGCAATTCCTGAGGAGTCGTGGGCTCTATCCACAGGTATGGGCCCCTTCCCCGGTGGGTGGGGAAGGGGTGGAGGCCCAGAAACACCCAAAGGGGCGGGGCAGGGGCGTGGGGAGGGCTGGTTCTTGTCTTGGGGGAGCTCCTCAGTCTCTCTTTGGGGGGGATATCAACCGTTAGCCAAATGGATGAGCTCGCTTAAAAAAGACGAGGTCCCCGGCGGGAGGGGACCTTAATCTGGGTGGAGAGACCCTTCCTGAAAGTGGCGCACAAGCTGAACGTTCCAAGCCAGCTCCCATGCAAGGTGCGGAAAGCAGCGTGTTCCCCCCCGGGGCGTTCCCTTTTTTGCAGGTTCAACAGGGGGGTCTCGGCGACGAAGGTTTGGGGAAGGGTCTTCAAAGACAACGGGAATTTCCCGTGAAATGTCACCAGGTCCGGGGACCGGGTCGCCTCGGTCCCAGAGAGGAGTTGCCCAGGCCCGGGCTTTACCAGAGGAACGACCACGAAGGCCACCCTTTGGGTCTTTCCGAAGGGGAAATGACCTCCAAATTTCCCCATGAAGGGAGCACTGGGTGAGAAGCCCTGCAGGGCCCTTTGGTCCCCTCAACTTTGTCGGCATGGCCAACGGGAGCTTAGGACCAACTGTAGCGACTGTCACGGGAGGAACCCTGCAGCCGACTGCTGCTGGGTGGCAAGACTCCAAACTGGGGGGACGCCGAGTGCTGTGCTGTCTGATCTTTTTTTTGCTTGGGCCACACGGTGGGAAATCAGGGTGCCGGGAAAAGGGCCCCTTGGCGGGACCATGGCCGGATCTTTCTGTTACGTCTTTAGGTGGATCCCGGACCCCCGCAGGCCCATGGCGTAACCCACACCGGGGTGGGAAACTAAGTGGGTCCCGGTATTCACCAGAGCCCCCGCAAAGCGGGAGGACTTGCTGCGGCGGGATCCACCCGGTCACAACCCCTGGCGGGGGGTTGCCTGCGGGGGGCCAAAAGGGGGCGAGGTACAGAATCGGGAGTCAGGTCGAGTCGGGACAGGCAAGAAAGGGCAGGGGAGGCGGGTTGGTTCGGAACGTAACAGGAGAAGTAGGGCAGCGCAAGTATCGGGTCGATAAAGTAAGCAAAAGGGGTTTGGTACACGGTGGCAGACAAAGGGTTTTGGGAAAGCTTTCACATAGGCAGAGCACTAAAGATCCGGCAAAGGCCAGGGAAGAGGCTGGGGTAAAATAGAGCAGTGCCCGCAATGGCCCAATTTCCCGGGCACTGTCCCTTTTAAAACTCAGACTGCCCGGGGCGCGCGCTCCCCAAGGGGCGGCGCCGCGCACCCGGAACTGACGGACGGGGCAGGAGCGAGGCCCGGGGAAGCAAATGGGGGCCCGGGAGCGGCATACGGGCCCCGGGCCCGAGGGGCGGGACGGGGGCCGCCAATCGGGGGCCCGGGTGCGGCACCCGGGACAAGGGTCGCAGGGGGCCCCTGAACCAACCAATGAAAAAACACTCTCCAAAAGTGGGTTCAATATCCCGATCTACCTAAAGAGAAAACTGCATAAATAAATACAAGGGTTTACTGCAGTGCAAACCACTCCTAAGCCTCAAAAAAAACAGGGTGATTGGACTTTTCTAAAAAAAAATCTAAAAAACCAGCATAGTTCTGGAAACATTCTTTGAACAAATGAAAACCCAAAACAACCTCTACCCGAATGTGGAAAGAAAAAAGTATGGGGAAGGGTGTTACGCTAAGATCCAAAGCATACCCATCATCGTAAAAATACGGAGGGGGCAGTGTGATGACTTGGGGATCTAGGCTGCCAGTGGAACTGGGGGACTTGTGTTTATTAATGAAAGTGACGCAGGACCCAAAGGACTGGCAAATTCTAGGTTTCAAAGACATTTCTGTTTTGCTCAAATGCAGCCAAAACGATTGGTCGGCATTTCATAAAAAAAGATGGGTAATGACCCAAACAAAAGCCAAAGGCAACCCAGGAGTTTTTAAAACAAATAAGTGAATATTCTAAATTTCAAGTCAGCGTCACCCGATCTCAAATCAATTGACAGCATTTACTTCTAAACACCAAAAATTTAGACATAAAGGGTTCACAAACAAACGCGCTGAAAAAAAGCGTTTAAAGAATATAAGCTTAAAAAGGAAGAAACCCCAGGTTGATGATGTCCATGGTTCAAGCGCAGGCAGTCATTGCCACACAGGGTTTTAAAACCAAAGGGTTAGAAATTAACATTTTTATTTAAAATTTTTTTTTTGTCCCATTACTTTTGAGCCCGTGAAATTAAGGGTTTTGTTTTTAAAAAACTTTTGTTCCTCACATTTTTTTGCATTCATTTTGTTCCAACCCCCCGAATTACTGAGGGGACCTAAAATAACCCACTGAGAGGGTCTTTA
>JAODAL010069941.1:0-16135 GCA_025379985.1 Phyllomedusa bahiana
TAGCACATCGGGTTTGTATTTTAGCTGATCCTTTACAGGACCACTCTTACAAAAGGGTTAAACAGTAGGCCACAAACAGAGAAGAAAAAGTGTTGAGTTGTCAGTAACATTGAAATCCCTATGGGCATGCTTTTGAAAGAGCAGGAGTGCAATGGAGTCGCACGCCGGAGCGCTCCACTTCGGCTACGATACCGCAAAGACTTTAAGGGTTGGACTTATTCTTTCCCCAAAAGGGATTACACTTATAAAATTGAAAAAAAGTGAATGCTTTCGTTAATGTTTTGCAAATAATATTAAACGTTTTTTAAAAGGATTTAAGGCATCAATATTTGATTACGGCAATTACATATATTGAGGAATGTTTAAGGGATAAGGGAAAATCCTACACGTTGCCAAAATACAAGAGTGATCGGTGATATGACTGAATTTAAAGAAAGAAGGTGCATAGCTGAGAGTATGGTTTGCACCTTCACTTTTTGACCTCTTTTTGAATATCGGCACCAAAGCTCCTGTTTTCATGATAATATACAACAAGGAGTGATGTCACCATAGTGACATTGCTGGGGCAATGAGTAGAGTGATGGTTAGAAACCTAGGGAAGCTTCTGTATACAAGCAGAAGATAAGATCTCCTCTAACTCTGAAACCAAACAAAATGAAAACAGCAATGTATTTGATACAAGTCTTAATTTACTTTTGCTTACATGTTTAAAGGGGTTGTCTCACTACAATGATTGCTTTTTTATGTTAAAGATCTTGCAAAAACAAGTCACTTTGAAATATTTTTCTTTAACGATCCTACCTGTTTGAGTTCCCCCTCTTGATTGGGTACATCCCCCCTAGTTGAATAGCTACGATTTTTTTACTCTCTCATGATAGGCTCCCAGGACGGGTTTCTAAGCTAAGGGCCCCTGGCTTTACTGCACCCTAGGGGAACCGTAAAAATGCCCCTAAATTAAAATGAAACCAAGAAAACGGACGAGGGGAGTTGAATCGATGAAGGGGAAACAACCCCTTTAAAAATTAAACATTGGGTTTTACTTTACCTAATTAAGGTGGTGCTACACTTCTTCTTGTAGGAAAAAGTAACGCAATATTCATGAATTTGCTCTATCCCTTTGCATTTTAAAAAAAAATGCTTTTTCCTCGATAATTGAAAAAAAAATTTTAAATAGATCCCTTTTCTTCCCCTTACCCTTTACAATTTTCCCCTCTTTTATTTTTTTTAAAAGGGCCACAAATTTTTAAATGTTTTTACTCTTTATAAAATTGAAAAACATTTTAAGGTTTCTCTTTGGCAACAAGTCTCTCTGTCTCTAGTTTTGCAGCTTTTATTATTTTTTTTCCTTTTTGAAGTTTTTTTGTACTGTTTGGTTTTAGTTTTTTAAATTGCCTCTTTTTTTATTTCTACCTTTGTATTTTTATTTATTAAATTTTTTTTTCTTTTTCAACCTTTTATTTTTTAAAGAATGGGTGTGCTCGTTTGGGGTTTGTCAAGTTTTGCCCACAATCCAAGTGATTTGATTTGGGTTGGCCCAAATAATTTTTGCCGATATCCAGCAACAATAACCATAACCATAAATTGGGGTTAGAGTTCATACACTGAGTTTGAATGGGTCAACTTAACCATTTCCCGATGCTTCCAGTCCTGCGCTGATGTTGCTCTGACATCACTTTGACCCCGCCTTTGAATTAATATTAAATTAAAAAGAAACGATTCATTTGAACTGACATCATAGCAACTTGTGTCACTTGATTGAAAGTGCTGAGTAACAGACTATTTAATCCATTCAAGCTCAATTTAAGGCTAAGGTTATAGCTACGGTCAAGACTGTGCCTAAGTTTAGGGACAGACTAAAAAACAAATGGTTTTAGGAAGTCCGAAACTTAAACATTTTCACAAGTTCAGTTGAACTGGTGTCAAAAAGAACAGGGACAGATCCGAGCAATGTTGCCCATAAGGTTTTTACTTCTCAAAATGAGAATTTAAGTACTCCTAAAAATCTTGTTTAGTATTTTTTTCTCTTTTTTTTGACGACACTGTCCTAATCAATGGCGTTAATATATCTCTAAGTTGATTGAGCTTCAACTTACTGAAGTAAAATTTTTTAAAGGTCTCCCATTGAAGGTAAATGGAAAATTTTTTATTTGTGTCACAATCCAAATTTGATGTACAGGCCCTTACGCATAAAAACTCTGAACTTGCACCTGAAGCTGCTGTTTAACTGCTCCCAGCTGCCATTGTCAGTCCTACTCTGCACCTGCCACTGTATTTTATTATTAGAACTCCAAAAAAATCCATGGGTTTTTTATCATGCACCCCGTCATTGTTTGGGGCCTGGCAATCATTTCCAAGATCGAGCCAAATGAAACTAATTTGCCTGTCCCCCTCGCTTTTGACTCTTGGCAAGCGGAGAGCCTTTCCCAATTTTGGGCCCTTTTTTTCCCTGTGGCCCTTTTGCCTGGCATGATGCCTTCTCACAGAAGGTAATCTCCTCTCTCTGTGCCTAAAACCCAGACCAGCTCAGCCCACATCAAAGTAAACCAGAAAAAAGGACTCATGTGCAATCCCCCTTTCCCTTTGGACTGGGCAAAAAACCCAAAACTCCCCCCCCCATTTTCATTCCCTCTCTTGTTTCGGGGTGTGGACTTCAAGTCCCGAAAATTTTCCCATCCCGGAAAGCTATAAGGCGAAGGAATTTTTAGGAAACCCGAGGGGGATATCTTTTCCCCACCAAATAATTCAAAGACCCGGGGGAAGATCGGGTTAAAAGGGGGGGGGGGGGGGGGGGGGGTACTGTCATGATGCGCACTGCGGTCCCCAATCCGGAGTGCGTTGCCCCTCCCACAGTTCTTACCCCTTCCCCGCTTTGTTCCCATATTGCTTGTGCCCGGCACACAAGTATTCATTTTCTAGGGCTTGCTCACGCCAGCTATTTAAGTTTTTAAAAAGGGCAGTGCACATTTACCCCCAAGGGTATCCCACCTACCCCTGGGTTTGTGAAGTTTGTATTGTTCCTTGTTACCCGTTTTCTTTTACCCCGTGCCGGGTTTTACTCCCTTGCCGCGCCTGCCCCCTTTCTTGTGACTGGTTTTTTTGCCCGCTCCCTCTGACGGTTTTGGGATTCAGCGCACTGCAAGCGATCATGTTAGGGGTACTAACCTGGGAGTCCCCTGCAGCCAAGCCCACAACTCTTTGTGGTGGGCTCTGGTGAGTATCGAGGGCTCCTTATACTCCGCTCCTTGGAATGGTCAGTCTCACCTTTGTCAATAATTTAGTGGATCCACACCTGCAGTCATTGCACATGTTTTTCCTAGACATAACAGTAATTAATAATATTTGGTCAGGCTTCTAGCATTGGTCAGAATGTAGTTCAGAGTGTTTTGTTTTTTATGTTTTAAACTTTTCCTTATTAATTACTCTAACTACTCCTTCTCTCCACCCCCAGATTAATTAATAAATTCTAGTTTTCTGACTTTACTATGTTGCTCTCTGTATGAGTAGTTGTCTCCCATCAATTCTTAGTTTCTCCAACCTCCTGGCCATCTTCTCCCCGAGCAAAGCTGCAACTCACCCCATTCAGGTATAGACCATCCCTACTTTTAAACTGGTAACCAACAAAAGTGTTGACCAGTTCTCAAAGAACACAGCTGTTCAGTCCAGCGTACCAGATTTCCTGAAAGGAGCTGTTCTGTTCAGAAGAATTTTAAGACATCTAAACATATTGAAAAAAATTAGGACTGGTCTTCATGCACTGTTGAGAGAAGGTAAAGACATCAGCTGATTTATATTACTCTGGAATGGAACATTTGGTCTGAATGATGGCAAAAATCTTAGATTAACCTTTTCCTGTAGAAAATTCAATAAATTGGTCAGACTGACCGAAAGCTTTGCATTTAGCAAAGGTTTATGCTAGATGAGAAAATATATTCCAGGAGAGGAAATGTAGACTGGAATTCTCCAAAGGCTCAAATGGAGGCTCACACAATTTTCTTACTACCAGATTGAGGATCCAGACTGACATAGGTTGGAGAATCCATGGTCTAAGTCTGAATGTACAAGATTGAGCACATTAAAATTTCCACTTACAGTTCCTTCATCCTGTCTATACATTTGCACAATGTTTTTCACCAATAACCTACTTTGAGACTATCACAACAAACTTTCCAAACTACTCTCCAAATCTCACCTCACTACCTATCCTCTCAACTCAATGCTATCTCACCTTGTCCCCAACCTTTATACTATGATTATCCAAACCCATATTTTCAACCTAGTGCTAACATCAACTTCAAACATGCAACAGTAACACCTATCCTCAAGAAGTCATCTCTCAATCCATCCTCTTTATCTATCACCCCAATTCTCTACTACCATTTGCTTTAAAATTCCTCACTTCTTTACTCCATGCAATCTGGTTTACAACCCAGACAATCTACCAAAACTGCCCTAACTAAAGTCACCAATGACTTCTTGACCACAAAAGCTTCAGGCCACTACTCTGTCCTCCTTTTCCTAGACCTGTCTTCTGCCTTTGATACAGTTGATCACTGCCTACTCTTACAAATTCTGTCTTCCCTCGGCATCACAGACTTGGCTCTTTTTTGCATCTTCTCTTACCTCTGTGATCAGACATTCACCGCATTTCCATCTCACTCCACCTCTTATCCTCACCCCTTTTCTGTTGGGGTTCCTCCGGGGTCACTACTGGGCCTACTAATCTTCTCTCTCTTACCCTTGGCCTTGGTGAACTCATAGCATCACATGGCTTCCAATACCACTTTTATGCTAACAACACTCAAATCTATATCTCTCGCCCAGATGTTAACTCTCTGTTTTCTAGGATCCCAGAATATCTATCTATCATCTATAACCTTCTTCTCCTCCAGCTTTCTCAAACTCAGTATGGAGAAAATGGAGTTCATCATTTTTTCCCCATCCCGCTCCACCTCTTTATCTGAGCAATCTGTCACAATCTATGGCTCCATGTTCTCCCCAGTCCCAATAGTCTTGACTTGGAATAACTCTTGACTCTATGTGCAGCACAGACAGCTGTCCTGGGAAACCAGATTGTGCAGAAGGAAAAATATTCTCTGGAACTCTGTTTTACCTCTCACAGAGGCACCAGTTTGTACTTAAAGATGTTTTACCATGAAGGCATTTCATGCCTGGTTTGTCCTGTTTCAGTTTTAAGTATATTCAAAAGTGGGTGTGTATGATTTATTTGAACTGCATATCATGTGGCCCATCAGGCTTGATATCACAATGCCTTTCCCCACAGTTTGCTCACGTTAGTCAAACAAAGGTCTATTTATGTAAAGAGCTGTGAGTAGCTATAATGTAGCTGAGAGGTAAGCACTACTGTCTTTCAGCATAGGAATCCAATTTCAAGTCCTAGCAGGAATCATTTTTGAGGAATGGATTTTATTTTTCTCACTGCAAATACTTGATTGAGGTTTCTTTTTTCATTTTATTTATTTACACTGTTTGACTAATTACTAAGGAACACAGAGGATAGGAGTAGAACAGCAGCACCTGGAGTTAAACACTCATTTAGCAGTGAGAGTTTGTGATTGCTAGGTTTTAGCTCTTGAGGTTGAGGCATGTCTCACTGCCCTGTGACATCAGATTGCACTGCATGGCAATATCTCAAATTACTCTTGGCTCAATCTCATTAGTTAAAAGACTTATGCTCTCCATAGCAAAAATTAAATTATGGTTATTAGAGATGACTGATCCTTCTGAGATTTGGTAAGTACCCTCTGAATCATACACAAAAGAGGAAATCTGTATGCCAATGTGAACTTCCATGGAATTATAATGGGTTCCACTGCAAGGGGTTAGTCTTCCTTGTGAAGAGAGCAGAACTTTGGGACCATGCCATTGTATTTTTTGTCCACAAGGTCTACCTTGGCAACTCCCTATTTTATTAGATCCGAAAAAAGGTGTCTTGAGCCAAAGACTACTCTCCTGTACTCATTAAGTCTTTGCTTAATCTGTCCACCAGGATGTTCAGGTTCCCTGGAATATAGACCGCAGAGAGGTTGGATGGAGCTCTACTTCTACTTGAAGAATCATCTGTACTGTACCTCTTCCTTTAGACAGGAGGACCTTATGCTTCCTTGCTTGCTTAAGTAGGTGGTGGTAGAAGTGTTGTCCACCTGAACTCACAGATCTTTGTACTAACTGAGAAAGGAAATTAAAAAGACAGAAGGACATCATAGGTGGACCACGAAACTTGAACTGTCAGTTTCTCCAAGCGAGCATCCCATCCACTCCAAGAGGTGTCTGTTGTGAGGTCCTTTGCATAAGGGCAAAGGATCTTCCATGACTTAGACGTTTTTACTAGTCCAGGCTCTTCCGGACATGATTATAGAGACTGTCCATCCCACTGGGTGTCCTGTCCCAAACTTTTAAAACTGTCATTGCAGCAGTTTCATATGAGATAGAGCTCAAGAAACTGCTTAAATGACCTAGCACAGAGGCTCTGGCAACTTCCCTTTGAGAAGGAGATCTGGTGGACTGAAGATGAAGAACCCCCCTGAAATATCTTCTAAATTAAGGCAGGGCTAAGGGTTATAGACAGCTCTTTAGAATTTATCAGAAATACCAGGAATTGAATTTGAGTTGTTGGGTTGAGCTGAGACTTCTTCCAGTTTATTATCCAACCTAGACATGCTAAACAGCGAGTGGTGAGCTGGAGGTCACATAAGGGAAAGCTTCTTGACCTGGCACTTATGAGCTAGTTGTGCAAGTATGGAACACTAAAGACACCTTGTAGTCTTACTGTAGGTGTGCAGCCACCATTGAGACGACCTTAATGAAGGCACAGGGTGCAGAAGAACTTCTAAAGGACAGAGCTGTGAACTGGAGGTATCTTAGGTTTCCTTAAAAGAAATACCACTATACTGAGATATTTTTTGTGGCAGAGCATAATAGGAAAATGGAGGTGTCCTTCAGATCTAAGAAAACCTTCATGCCTCCAGTTCGGACCAGCAACATTGAAAGGTAGTGTTAAGGATATGTTATCAAGATTATGAACATGGAAGGCCTGTTTATTATTTTTTTCATTTAGTGCACATAATAATTTCCAATTTTCTATTTTACATTCCATGCATCAGTTCATTTTACATCATAATATTTTTTCTTTTGTAAACTTGTCACTTGTGTCTCGTTCAATTTCATTTATTCACTTGCTTTTGTTTTGTCACAATATGCCTTCATGTTTTTCATTTAACCTCTCATTCTTTACACATGATCTCATACTTAATATTATATTTAATTTATAATTCATTTGTTCATATTTTTTATTTTTTTAGTTTTAGCTGGATATATAAAATCATTGGTTCTGGTAACTCAAACCACGCTGCCTGTGGCACATTTGTGAGAAGTCAGAGACATTGTTTGTTTAATTTCTTTACTTGTTAAGTACTGTGTAAAGGGGTTTTCTCAATATAGAGATTAGCTTTAAACATGAAGGGTCGATAATTCAAGACTTTTTCTAAATATATTGCTGTGTTGATTTTACCTTAGTCATGAGATAAGAGCATTTTTATGTGCTTTTGAGTGCACATAGGTTGCTATGGTAGCGTGCATACCAGATGGATCTCTGTTATCTGATTAGCATACTGACTGATGGGACTGAACCCAGGAGGAAAAGCATTTAACAAAATTAGCATCTGTTTAAGATAAGGACACTTGGAGACATGTATGATCGGGTTTTTCAACCTCTTCACTTTGGCGTCAAATACGCCCAAGTGAGCAGTCTACGATGTCTAATGCGCCTAATTAATGTGTTAGGCGCATTGTTCATAAGTTGACACTTTCTATTGCGCTTAACATGAGGGGGCGTTCTGGGGACGTGTCGCATCACACTCATAATATTAGACACATACAGTATAAGAATGTGGTTCGGCAAAACTAGGCGCATTACTGCTTGTACAGGCAGACCTATTTTAATGTGGTGTTCCTGAGCCTGAGTCAAAGTGGAGCTAATTTGCCAATAGAGCAAAAAATTTCCTTTATTTTTCAACTTACACTAGTACAATAATAAAAGGAATTTTTGATAATTATCAAACTATATAAAATTAAATTATTTAAATTTAATAAAAAAAAATATAAAATTAATCTAAAAATATATAATATCCCAAAAATATAAAAATATCTCCTATAAAATGCATTTAAATTAAATAGAATATAAATCTAGTTTTACATTAAATAACCCACTGATTATGTTGTTCAGATTTTACAATTTTTATTTTTTACTACATTAAATTTGAAATTTATTTTTGCTACTCTCACCCTTTTTTCTACATACAGCAAGAGTCAGCACATCACAAGTCTGGCTGAGACCTGTGGTCCACCAAGCAAGATCAGTACCATAGATTCTATTCACTGACATGCTATTCTAATGACTTTAGTTCCAGCCTATCTATAGCCTTTATACATTTTAGGCGCATTACTAATTATTATTTTTATTTATTTTAGAGCGCCATTGATTCCAGGGTGCTGTAGATTCAAAGGGGGTTACATACATAACAAATGTTGAACAAATACAATGGTGACGATAAGTGATTAGCAACTGATACAGAGGGGGAAGAGGACCCTGCCCGCGAAAGGCTTACAATCTACAAGGAAGAGGGAGAAAGACAGAAGATGTGGGACAGACATGTTTGTGGGGCTGTGTGCTGGTGGTGGGGTTATTATAGCTTATAAGCTATCCTGAAGAGATGGGTTTTCAGGTTGGTTTTGAAACTGGTGAAAGTTGGGGAGAGTCTGATGTTTTGAGGTAATGCGTTCCAGAGAATAGGGGAAGCACGAGAGAAGTCTTGGAGACGGTTATGTGAAGAATTGATTAGAGGAGAGCAGAAAAGAAGGTCCTGTGAGGAGTGGAGATTGCGAGAGGGGAGGTATCTAGAGATTAGAGCAGAGATGTATGGAGGGGAGTGGTTATGGAGAGCCTTGAATGTCAGGGTTAGTAACTTGAATTTAATTCTCTGGGCAATGGGAAGCCAGTGAAGGGATTGACAGAGTGGAGAAGCAGAGGAGTAACAAGGAGAGAGGTGGATAAGACTGGCAGCAGATTTGAGGATGGTTTGAAGGGGAGCAAGGGAGCTGGATGGGAGGCCACAAAGAAGGGTGTTACAGTAGTCTAGATGAGAGATGACAAGGGCATGGACTAACGTTTTTGTAGTGTCAAATTTGAGGAATGGGCGAATGCGTGAAATATTTTTCTGGTGGAGGCGTCAGGCAAAGGGAAGGGTATGGATGTGTGGCTTGAAAGTCAGAGAGGAGTCAAAGTTTATCCCAAGGCAGCGGACTTGTGGAGCTGGTGAGAGAGTGTAGCTATTAAAATTGATCGAGATATCGGGTGGAGGGAGGGCGGGGGACGGTGTAATGATGATGAATTCAGTTTACTCTACATTAAGTTTTAAGAGACGGGAGGAGAAGAAGAAGGATGTGGACGATAGACTGTCTGGGATCCGGGAGAGAAGAAAGTTAATATCAGGACCGGAGATGTAAAGTTTGGTGTCGTCTGCATACAGGTGGTATTGAAAGCTGTGTGAAGCTATGAGCTGACCCAGGCCAGGAGTGTAGATAGTGAAAAGTAGTGGACCCAGGACTGACCCCTGGTGGACACCAACAGAGAGAGGGCGAGAGGAAGAGGTGGTGCAAGGGTGAGAGACGCTGAATGTCCGATCAGAGAGGTATGAGGAGATCCAGGAGAGGGCCAAGTCCGTGATGCCGAGGGAGGAGAGGATTTGTAGCTGGCAGGAATGGTCAACAGTGTCAAAGGCAGAGGACATGTCTAAAAGGAGAAGCACAGAGTAGTGGTGTGAGGATTTAGCAGTTACTAGGTCATTGAGGACTTTGGTTATGGCGGTTTCAGTAGAATGGTGGGGTCAGAAGCCAGATTGGAGTGGGTCAAGGAGAGAGTTGGAGGAGAGGTGGGAGGACAGTTGAAGATAGACGTGCTGCTCAAGGAGTTTGGATGCAAACGACAGCATTGAAATCGGATGATAGTTGGACAGTGAGGCTGTGTCGAGAGATGGTTTCTTAAGGATGGGTGTGATGGTGGCGTGTTTAAATGAGGAAGGGAAGATTCCAGAGGTTAATGATAGATTGAATAGGTGGGTGAAGGCTGGAAAGATAACAGTGCTGAGGTCTGGGATGAGGTAGGTTGGCAATGGGTCAAGGTTACAGGTAGTGAGGTAGGATTTGGACACTAGAGAGGAAATTTTATTGTGACTAACAGTGGGAAAGCAGGTGAGAGAAGTGCTCACTGGGGACTGTATCAGGGTAGGGGCGGGTGGCGGCATCGATGGAGGTATAGAGGTGGGCAGTGGAGACTGTGGGGTGAAGTGTTCTCTGATGAGATTGATCTTATGTAAGAAATGATTGGCAAAATCGTCGGCTGATAGGAGGGACGGGGGAGGAGGTGCTGTGGGACAAAGGAGACAGTTAAGGAATTGAATAAATGTCTGGGGTTGTGAGACAAGGAGGAGATGACAGTGGTGAAGTAATCCTGTTTGGCTGAGGCAGGTGCAGACTTATATGTGTGTAGCGATTGTTTGTATGAGGTGAAGTCATTGGTGGAGCCGGTTTTCTTCCAGCGGCGTTCAGTAATTCTGGAAGATCGCCTTAGCTGTTTAGTGGAGTCTGTGTGCCAGGGTTGTCTTTTGATTTTGCGGGTTCTGTTGTGTGTGAGAGGAGCGACTGAGTTGAGGGTGGTGGTTGTTGTTGTTATTGTAGAAAGCAGTGGCTGCATCTGGGTCGTCGAGTGAGGATATGGTAGAAAGAGGTGCAAGAGAGTCAGAGAGAGTGAGAGGGTTGAGGTTTTGTAGGTTTCTGCGGGGGGTACTAGACGTGAGACAGGAGGAGCAGGTGAAGTGGATATGGTGGAGAAGGTAAGCAGGTTGTGGTCCGATATGGGGTGGGGGAGTTTGAGATGTCAGATAGGGGGCAGAGGTGGGTGAAGATGAGGTCCAGTGTGTGTCCGTCTTTGTTGGTGGCTCCAGATAGCCATTGTGAGAGGTCAAAGAAAGAGCATAGTGAAAGGAGTTTGTTGGCAGCAGAGTGGGGTGCATCAATTGGGATGTTAAAAACTCCCATGACAATAGTGGAGATGCACCTAAGTTTCATAATGCACCTAACACATAGGCATGGAGCGTCGAACTTTAGACCATTTATAATTGCATAAAAAACACTTTCATACATTCAGGCGCACTATACACTGAACATGAGACTCGACAATTCACTTTGAAGTGCCTTTCTTCATACATGTCTCCCACTGTATTCAATGCTCACAGCACCTGTAGCTTTTTTTTAATGAAAAGTAGCTTTCCCATACTTGTCAGGGTAGAAACTGAATATGCTAATCACCTTTATAGTATCAACCACAGCCTGAGGAGACAGAGTGAGTGGAAACTGCTTGTGAGTCAAGCAGTCTGGTAAGAAAACCTTTTAATTGTCTGAGAGTAGCTGATAAACGTTTTTAGTGCTAGCTTCTACACATGCCCAAAACATCAGTATTATATCCATATGCATATGTGGGATGTGGGTTGTTATGTCATGTAATCTCTTATAGGGCATGCATGCCAGTATGTTTTGATAGCAATGCACAATGATTCTAAACAAGAGCTGACTAGCAAATGTAATCCTAGGGTGCAAGCACGCAGTACTGGTACACCCACTGGCTGTCTATCCTTAATCTGTGTACCTCTGCCCATACCATAAATATGGCAGAGGTAGCTTGAAGGGGTGGAAATCTAAATTTTAACAAATTACCTGTTTGAATTACAGTGGTATAAGTGATGGGTGTCCGCAGTGTAGCATAGAAAATTATTCTTACATAATAAACCATATTATAATGTGGCAATACATATTTTTATATGCAATAATAATTTCTTATAAATTACCTAAACTTGTATGCACCAATCATGGAACAAGAAAAAAAAGCAGAACATTTTATTTACTCACAAACGTGCAAGCCTCTCTGGACTATAGGGACAAGAACACGAGAATGAAGATAAGGATTTTGCAGGGGAGACTTTTGCGGCAGCAGCCGGGTATGGGTAGGTAAGGTTGGTAAGTTTCATTTTTTTTTTGTCACACTGGTTCCAATGTCAGTTTTTTTTTTAGTGGACAACTTCTTATCAAGGCAGTTGTGCCAGAATTCTGGCAAACTTTGCAGCAAAAATAACGGTGTACATGCTTTACACATTTTCTATATGTCTTAGACAGTGTCTAGACACTTGTGCACCTATATCACAAATAAGGTGTGTCCTCAACAAGGGAATGTGGCTCAGTGAAAAAGGGCATGGCTTATCATGTGAAACTGTGCACCAAAAAAAGCAACAAAATATTGGATCAGTTAGTGGCATAAAATAAGCCAACTTAGAAAATGTATAAAGTTAGATTAGACAGTTCTGACATGCTCCAGATGTATCAACATCATGATAAACGGGGTGCATTGTTAGACTGTCTAGTCTTAGTTTACAGTGTCAAAGAGCTAGATGGTATTGATACAGCTTCCCTACTGTGAATAGATACCGGCCTACCCATATTCACTATATTACATTCATAATTTACTTACCTTTATGTGAAAATTCACTAAGGGCGACATGTATGAGCTCGCCACGTCGGAGCGCACGTTTTCGCCAGTTTTCCGGCGAAATTTGCGCCTCATGTATGTCGGCGCCGGGGTGCGCTCATACATGCCGTGGAAAGTCCGCCGCGCCTCGTCAGTGTGTGAGGCGCAGTGCGGGACTTAGGCTCAGTGCGGGACTGCGCCTAAGATTCGCCGTCCGAGGAGGTGCGCTCATACATGCGGGGAAAAGTCCGCCGCGCCAGTATGTGAGGCGCAGTGCGGGACTTAGGCGCAGTATGGGACTGCGCCTAACATGTATTCCGATTCGAGACAGGCTAGAAAACAGCGAGAAATTATTAAAGATGTCCGTGCGGCATGGAGTAAGAATCAGAAAATAGCCTTTATTAGGTGTAAAACATTCTCTGAAAATGAGCTCAAACCTTCTAAAAAAATACATAAATAAAATCACTTTCCAAAAATCCAGAATGGCGCGACATCAGGAATTAGGATCTTGGAAATTGCCGGGAAATACAGTAATTCAAATTCTGTAAGCTATTCTCATTGGTCGGCAGAAACCAGCCAATCAGAATAGGAGCGACAGTGAACCATTATAACCTATGGAGAAGTATTGACTAATCAAAATCAAAGGCGGGACAGTTCAAAATTTAGTAAAAATGCAGAAAATAACTGATTGGTTGAGCTAGCGGGGGCTTGGCAATCCTGGCCAATCAGAATAGGAGCGACAGTGAACCATTATAAGCTATGGAGAAGTATTGACCAATGAAATGCAAAGGCGGGACAGTTCAAAATACAGTAAAAAGGCAGAAAAGAGCTGATTGGTTGAACTAGCGGGGGCTTGGATATCCCGGCCAATCAGAGCGCAAGCTACTTTCTCCCATTGTAGTCTATGGAGAGATGGGGGCACTGAAATCTCAGCTCCGTGCGGCGTGGAGTATTAGTAAATAAATCGTTTTTATTAAGTGTAAAACATTCTCTGAAAAAAGAGCTGAAACCTTCTATAAACATACATTTATAAAATCCCTAACAACGCGTTTGTCGCCGAGACCGTCGCAACATCGGGAATTGGGATATTCGAAATTGCCGGGAAATACAGAAATTCAAATTCTTTAAGGTCTTCTCATTGGTCGGCAAAAACAACAATAGAATAGGACGACGGGGGACCCTTTTTAAATAACCTAGGGAGAAATATTACCAATCAATTAAAGGGGACAGTTCAAAATACAGTAAAAAGGAAAGAAAAGAGTTGATTGGTTGAGCTAGAGGGGGTTTGGGGCTACCCGGGGCCAACAGAGCGCAAGCTACTTGTTCCTTGCAGTCATGGAAAAGATCGGGGCAAATTGATAAAAGGGCACCCAAAAAGAAAAATTTTTTGGGGAAATATTTAGTACGGAGGAGGGGGAAGGGGGGCATTTCCCTACCATACGGCGAGCTAACTTTCTGAGTCTAGGGGGAAAAGAAACAGGCGAGCTCTGTTTGTGATGGAAAATTTTAAAAGAGGGTGGTTATTTGGACCAATTGAGAGCGAGCGACGTTCTTAGGGTTTTCTAATGCTTTCTTGATAAACTGTCATCCCAAAATCAAATGAAAAGACCCCCCGAAGTTTGCCGATTGTTATAAAAATGAACAAAATAGGGGAGAAATAAAAAAAAAAAAATTAATTCAATAAATTCATTTTTTTTTTCTTTATTTTCCGTTAGCCCATCTATTGATCTTTGGGCTAATGAAAAAAAAGAAATAAAAATGAATTTATTGATTCATATTTTTTTTTCTTTTACCCCCCATATTTTTGACATTTTATATACACAGGACAAACCGGACACTTTTGTTTTTATCCATTACAGTTTTTTATTATAGAGCATTAGAAATCCAAAAGAGCGTCGCCGTCTCCCCTTGGTCAAATAACCGGGCCCCTTTTAATTACCAATCACAAAACAAGTCCTTGCATTTCTTTTCCCATAGAATCTATGAGAAGGTACTCGCCGCTGATTGGCTCCAGGACGACCCCCTCTTCCCCCCAACCTTTCACAGTACTGAATATTTCCCCCTAGACAGTAATAACTTTTAGGGCCCTTCACCGCCCTTTTTTGCTCCCCCAAAATAGAACACTACTTAGTTGGTGCCCTTCATATCGGCCCCCCTGGGCTCAACCAAACAGCTTTTTCGCCTTTTTTATGTATTTTGAACTTCCCCCTTTTTAATTTTATTGGTCAATAATTCTAAAGGTTAAATTGGATGGCCGAAAATTTTTCAAAAATTCGGGGGTTGGTCACTTCGCCCAATTTTTTGACAAATTTTGCGGTCCAATTACTTCGGCACAATCACGTAAAAAAAAAAGTATTTCCAGGTGCCCCGACCCCCAGGGGCTGTTTAGAAAAGTTGTGCCAGCTTAAAAATGCAGAGGGAGCTTGGTTTGGTCTTCAACAATGTTGTGTTTTTTTGTATGACACGCAATGACTGCCGCCGCCTTTTGAATGCTTCACTATAAAATTCCCCGGGCACTTAAAAGGGCAAAACTGACCAAAAAATCAAGCGGGAAAGAGCTGTTAAAATCATGCTAGCGAAAGGGGAAAAAAACAGCTGAGAGCTCAGGTGCAACATTAGTGATAGGTGTGGGGGTGACGGCGGCGCACAGCGCAAGAGGTCAGCGTGGCAAATGACATTTGGAGGCGGCAAAACTTTTAGCCACGAGTGGGGACAATCACCAGTTGTGGGGTCTGGCGCAGCAGGGTTAGGCGGCAGTGGCACAATGACTTCTGGAGGCGGCAAAACGTATTTGGCCACAGGTTGTGCACAATCCACAGTGGGGGTCCGGCGGGAGCAGTATGAGGTAGCAGTGGGACAATGGGTTCGGGGGTGGCAAAAAAGTATTAGGCACAGATGGCACATCACACAGTTGGAGGTCCGGGGGCAGGAGTATGAGGGCGGGAGTGGCAAATGACATTGGGGGCGGAAAAACATATTTGGGGACGAGTGGGACAACACACAGTGTGGAGGTCACGGCCAGCAAAGGGATGAGGTCAGCAGTGGCACAATGACTTATGGGGCGGAAAAAAAAAATATTAGGGACAGAGTGGCACAATCACCCCCCAATGTGGAGGTCACGGCGGCAGCAGTATGAGGTCAGACATGGCACAATGAATTATGGAGGCGGAAAAAAAAATTTAGGGCACAGAGTGGCACAATGATACAGTGGGAGGGCCGGCGGCAGCTATGAGGTCAACGTGGGACAAAAACATTTTGGGGTGGAAAAAACAGTATTTTGGGCACAGAGTGGGGACAATACACAGGGAGGTCCAGCGGCAGCAGTATGAGGTCAGGCAGTGGCACAATGACATTTAGGAGGCGGCAAAAAAGTTTAGGCCACAGAGTGGACAAAGTCCGTTGGGGGGTACGCAGCAGCAGTATGAGGTCAGACGTGGCACAATGACTTTTTTGGGGGTGGAAAAAAAATATTAGGGCCGAGTGGCACAATACACATTGGAGGTCACAGCGGGGCGCAGTAGAGGCGGCATGGCACAAAGAAAA
>JAODAL010069942.1:0-16135 GCA_025379985.1 Phyllomedusa bahiana
AATGGGTCCGTCGCCCCTGTTTATTGGGTTGGGTTTTTCGCCCCAATGAGAAGATTTTAAAAAAATTTGAATTACTGTTTTCCCGGCAATTTCAAATTTCCCCAAATTTGATATAGGCGTTCTCGGCGACAAACCGGGGTTATTAGTGATTTTTTTAATGTTTTTTTTTATAAAAGGTTTGAGCTCTTTACAGAGAATGTTTTGGGGCTTTGTTACAAAACGTTTTTGTGTCCTTTTTACGGACCGAAAAAACGGATCAAACAATTGTCAACGAATTATCGCCGTGCGTTTTCGTGATCCGCTTTTCGGACCGTTTTAAGAATTGAATGTCAATTCTTCTTGGTTTTAGAAAGAGAAACCCCCATGGGGGAATAAGGGAGTGCGTTCGGGACCCCCAAAGCGGATTAAAAAGCGCAGCATACTTTGGGGTGCGTTTTGGATTGCTTTGATCCAAAAACGCATCAGAAAAAACGCATTGGTTTAAATTTAAAATATAAAATTTGAAAAAAGTTGGGTTATATTTTTTAAAAAAATTATAAAAATATAACTCCCCGGCCCACTTTATTGGTAACCTGTCCAACTCCCTTTTTTAAACTTTAATTTCAAATCAGCCAATCACAGGCGGCAATCAGTGCTTTTAGGATGAAACTGGTCAAAAAATTCCTGCATTTAAAAAACCGACCCTCAGTAGGGGAAAGAAGGTGTTTTGAGTGCCTTTGAACGTGGCATGGTTGTTGGTGCCAAAAGGGGCTGGTCTGATATTTCGAAAGGATCTCCTGGGATTTTCACGCAAACCATCTCTAGGGTTTACGAAAAATGGTCCGAAAAAGAAAAAACCCCCCGTGAGGGAAAGTCCTGTGGGGGGGGAAATCCCTTTGTTGATCCCAAGGGGAAAAGGGAAGGGGGCAGACGGTTCGGCGATAGAAAGGAACATCCAAAATAGCCACCCGTTACCCCAAGGTAGGCAAAGGCATCTCTGAACGCACAGTAGGCGAACTTTGAGGCAATGGGTACAGCAGCAGAAGACCACACCGGGTGCCACTCCTTTTCAGGCCAAAACAAATGAGGCTCCAATTTGCCCAAGCTATCGAAAAATTGGAGAGTAGAAGATTGGAAAAAAACGTTGTGGGTTTATGAGTCTCGATTTTTGCTCGACATTTGGATGTAGGGTCAGAATTTGGGGTCAACAACATGAAAGCATGGACCATCCTGCCTTTTATCAACGGTTCAGCTGTGGGGGTGGTTTCATGGTGTGGGGAATATTTTCTTGGGACTCTTTGGGCCCCCTTGTACCAATTGAGCATGTTGCAAAAGCCCCAGCCTACCTGAGATTGTTGGGACCATGTCCATCCCTTTATGACCCCAAGGTACCCAACATCTGATGGGTACTTTAGCAGGGTAAGCGCCATGTAAAGCTGGAATCATCCAGACTGGTTTCTTGAACATGAGGAATGCTTCCAGCCCTTTTTTGAAACTATGCCCCGAAGAATTTAGGCAGTTCTGAAGGCAAAAGGGGGTCCAACCCGTTATAGCATGGTGTACCTAATAAAGTGGCCGGGGAGTGTATTTTATAAAAATGTATGTAAAAAATTTTATATAAATGTATATAATAGTATATTTATATATATATAAATATTTTTGTATGATTTATATTAAAATTTAAAATTTTTCATATTAAAATGTATATAATAGTATAAAATGATATTTATATAAAAAGTAATCATACTGTATATATATGTATACATTACTAAATTATATTTGTTTTAAATATTAGCTTAAAAAAAATTTAGTTTTTTAAAAGTTGTTTTAATTAATTTACATGGGGGGGGTTTGAAAACTATTGGTTTATTTAAAAAAAAAAATTGGGCGGGGCGGATTCTAAAATCATAGGTGTATGACAGTTGATTGAAAATAGGAAAAAAAAAAGTTTTTTCGGTCTTGATGGGTTTATATTATTTTAAAAATTGCGTTTGATGGTTGATTTAAATAAGCATTGAAAAACAAAAAAGGATCCAAAAAAAGCATCAAAAAACCCAATTCCAAAAAAGGATCATGTTGCGTTTTCTGGACCGCTTTTTGGAGCAGTTTGCATCCAGTTTTCGCAGGTTAAAAAAAGGACCCTTTTAAAAGACCCCAAAAAGTCGTGTAAAACAAGCCCTTACACTTAAAAAAACGATTTATTTACAATTCCTGCTTCTGGCGTGAGACCCGAGATTTCAGTCCCCCGATCTCTCCTTTGACTAAAATGGGACAATAGCTCGCCTCTTTTTGGCCCGGGAGATGCCAAGCCCCCTAGTCAACCCAATAGCCCTTTTCGCCTTTTATGTATTTAGAACTGTCACGCCTTTGATTTTGATTGGTCAATACTTCTCCTTTGGGTTTAAGGGTTCACTGTCGCTCCTATTCTGATTGCTGGCTTCTGCCCGACCAAATGAAAAGGGCCCTTACAGAATTTGAATTACTGTTTTTCCCCGGCATAGGTGTAACTTTAGGGGGGACAGGGGATGGCCCCCCCCCTTTTTTTTTTGGGTGGGGGAGGTCCCCCCAATTTTTAGCCACCAAAAAAAAAATTTCCATTAAAGCATAAGAATACGGTAAATGGGGAGAGCGGGAAAGGGGAAAAAGTTAACCCTTTTCCGCCTAATTTCTTTGGGGGGGCAGAGTAGGTAGCAGCTCAAGTGTCAGGCAGGTGGGCAGGGCCCGATTTGGTGAAGGAGGAGTCAGCAGGGGGTGCTTCACCAATTTAGAAACTCTCACAGCCAGAACATCTGTATCTGGGGCTGTATCATTCCCTTCCATTGTATAAACCTGCCCCATACTCAGCCCCCATTAGAGAAAAGAGAAACTTTGTGATGCCCAAAAACCCAGCTTCAGGAGACCGGTAAGGAGGGGGAAGGGTTGCCAGGGGTTGTGTGTGCATGTGGTAGGGTATGTGTGTATATGTGAGATGTGTATTTGTACGCCATGTGTCTAGCCATGTACTTCTTCCTGCACTTCGCGCCGGGGGGAAAAATTAAGTGAATGTGGTCAGCGCCCCAGCGCTTAGATGTGTAACTGGCCCGCGCGTACTTCTAAAAAACCCCCGCATTGCAGGTGCGTAACCCCGTTTTTTCGGGTGCTTTAACATTTCCCTAAAGGGACGTTCAAAAGGAAAAATAGAATGCTGGGTTTTGGGGCAGATTTAGTGCCGACTGCCTCAGAAAACCCGCGTCCCAAACCAGCTGGAAATGATTTACATTTACCCTTGTAAAAAACGTGGGGTTTTTTAGTGACACTGATTTTTTCTGGATTTTCAGCGTTTTTGAGCACCTTCAAAGAATTTTCGGGTTTTCCCCACTAAAAGCACTAAAGGGGGGAAAAAGGAGGGAGAAATCTTTTCAGGCAGTCTGGGTCGTTTGCTCATTTTAGAATTTTGCTTGCAAGCGCCAAAATTTTCCCAAAAAATAAACGACACTGTCACTGCCAAAAACCGTCTGTGAACCCACCTAAGTGTTTTTGTGTCTGTGTTTTAATTTAGTATAATAACACAACCAAAAATTTTGGGGGTATTTTTTCTAAAAAGTATTCTTGGGGTACAGGTGTAATGTTTTTAATCCTGGGGTTGGGGGTTTTAAAACTCTGTTGTACTTGGAATGTAATCTCTGGGTTTTCGGTGAATATGCAGTAATATTGAGGTACGGTATTAATAATTTTTGGGGTAAGGGTTTTTTGTAACCTCTGGGAAAGGTGGTAAGTAGTAATTTGGTAACAGTGTGAAATGTAATCTCTAAGTATGGTGGAAGTAATCTTGACGTACTTAAAAGAATATCATTTCTGGGGTTCGTTTTTAAAATATAATACATTTTTGGGGGCACAGGAATTAATTATTTCTTTGAGTACAATGTGCATTAAATTTTCTAAGGTGAGTTAGTCATGAAAATTTCTGTGGCACCTGTTAATATTTTTAATTCCTGGAGGCAGTAAGTGAGTCACTTCGGGTGTAGGGGTACAGTGGTTTGAGTTCTTTTATTTTCCCTCATTTGTTGTGTGTATAAAAATTTTAATGGAGTAAGTGAGGGGGGATGGGGGGGGGTTAAAGTGAAAATTCGCTGCATTGCACAACATTTTTTATTCCCTGTAGAGGGGGAAATATTGTAGGTGGGTGGTTCGGTTTCATTGCAGGGCTGCTTATTTTTCCCATCCGGCTCTAAATTCAGTAATTAAGAGCACCATTACCTTACGGATTGCACCTAAAAGTTTTGCCAAGGGGCTCAACCCTGGGGAGCTACAGCATCCCTCAGACCTCCTAGCTGGGTTACAGGGGCCACTAAATTGCAGGGGGTGAGGGAGAGAAAGGGAGGGAGGGGAAATGAAAGGGAAGGCGAGGAAAGAGGGAGGGGGGGTTTTGGAAGACGGGGGTAATAGGGAAAATTGGTCCCCCCCATTTTTTAACAAAAAATTACGCCCCTGTTTCCCGGCAATTTCCAATATCAAAATTCCCGATTTAGCGCCGCTGTTGATTTTTGGAAAGTGATGTTATTTATGTATTTTTTTACGAAGAAAAACAAAAGCGATGTCCAGTCTCGAGGTAAACAATGGAGAGTTCTTTATTTTTAATTAGTCGGTGCAGGGGTTTTAATGTACAAAAGTGATAAATTATAAATTTTGGGTGCAGCACTAAAAATTTAAAACTAAATAGCGGAGCTCTTAATAACATCAATAAAGGGGCACGTACCTATTTAGGGGGCAGCAAAGCATTTCACAGAAGAACATGCTGGTGATGTAAGCAGTCTAGCCTTTTTTTTTGGCATAAAAGAAAAGAATGCCCCGAAAGGGTGGAGACTGGGAACGAAAGGTCAGATTGCGAAAAGCCTTTGGTTTTCGGGGAGCTGCAAACCAGAATACCAGGGGGGTTTAAATCTCCGTAACGACCTAGCATATATCCACAAACCCCTATAACCCCTTATAAACCCCCTTAAAACCTTTTTTCATAACGAAAAAAAAACATAGATGATATAGATGAAGAGGGGTTTTAAGAAAAAGTTATTAAAAAATTTTTTTTAGAAGTTTTTTATATCAACCCGTGTTTACCCTTTATGTTTTGAAGAGGAAATGAGGTATCGTTTCCCATGACGATCATTTTCCCTATTTAATCTGTTCATTTAAAGGGGGGTTTACCTCATGCCCGTTAAACAAGGGAGTGGAATTGCTCCTAAAAAACGCGTAGGTTTCCCACGCCACAGTCTTTTTATATCCCCTTCTGACCGACTAAAATTAAAATTTAAAGAACCTCCCATTGTTTCCCTCGAGATGGACATCGTTTTGTTTTTTTTCTTTATATTTCATGTCCTGAAATGAGGACAAATTATCCAGCCGAAGTTAGGAGAAGGCAATCACGGGACTGAAACCCGGTGCACTTTTTGCAATTTAAGGTGAGCGGGCATCCTTACTAGTTTGCCAATGTATTTTTTTAGTAGGTTTTTTTGGGTCTTTTTCAGATAAGTTTTACACCTAAAAAAAGGCGATTTTTTGATTCGTACTCCCTGCCGCACGGATATGTTTTAAAGATTTTCTCGCTTTTTTTCCAGCCTGTCTCCCAAAACGGAAAACAAGGGTTTTTGGGGCAGTCCCCCCAATGCGCGGTGGAAATTTTTCACTTTCATGTATTAGCGCACCTCCTCAGACGGCGGGAAAAATTAGGCGGGAGTCCCGCCCCTGCGCCTAGGGGCCCCCCCACTGCGCCTCCCACACTTTGGGGAGGCGGACTTTATACGGCATGTATATCGAACTACGTCGGGCGGCGAATCTTGGGCGCAGTCCCCCAATGCGCCTAAGTCCCGCACCCCGGGGCCCACACAAATGGGGAGCGGACTTTACACCCCCATGATGAGCCACCTGGGGCCGACATTTTTGAGGGGACAAAATTTTGCCGGAAAAAAATGGTGAAAACGTGCCCCCCCGACGTGGCGAGATTCATCATGTTCGCCCCAAACTTGGAGGGGGAAATGAAAATTTATCATTTTCCCACCATCCCCCCTCTATCTACACCCCGATTTTCTCTTCCCCATTAACTCCCCTTACCAACCCCCCACAAGGGATTGCCCGCCCTTGGGGTAACCCTTTTTATTCCAAACCTTTTTTTTTTCCCCAAACCGCACTCCAAAAAACCCCTTTCCTTTTGCCTCCACCCAAAAAAAAATCTCCCGATTTGGCCCCCTTTCCCTTTAAATTCGAAAGCACAAATGCTTTTTCAGCCCTCGTTTAACCCACGACTAACTATTGGGAACATCCTTCTCTGTGGCCCCCCGCTAGCACCCTTTACTCCCCTCCAAATTTATCCTTAACTTTGACGCCCCTCTGATTCACCTCTTTTCCCCCGATAAATCCCTGGGCCCTCCCCCCTGCCAATCCCTTCACTGGATTCCCATTTCCCAGCAAATTTCCCCGTTCAAGTTAGTAACCCCTTTACCTACAAAGGGCTCCCTAACCTCTCCCCCCCCATACATCTCGCCAGATATCCCCCTCCACAATCTCCCTCCCACAGGACCTTCTTCTCTGCCTCCCTTTTTCACCCCTTCACAAAAACCTCTCCAAAACCTCCCCCGGGCTTTCCCCAACTCTGAACAACTCCTCAACACATCAGACTCTCCCCCACTCTCACACCCTAAAAAAGCAACCAAAAAACCCAGCTCTTCGGGATCGCCTTAACCAAAAATAACCCGTTGCTACTACCCCACCCCACAAACATGTGCCTCTCATTTTCTGTCCCTCACACCTTCCTTGTAAGTGTAATCCCTTATGGGAAATCTCTCTCCTTCTGTCCCATTGTTGTCATTCTTTTGTCCCCTTTTGTGTTTGTTGTCCATGTTATTTATGAAACCCCCAATGTACAGCGCCTGGAACCGAAGGGCTCTAAAATAAAAAATAATAATAAAATTAAGAAGGGGCACTGGGACTTCTGAACCCTTCACCTAACTGCAGCAACACAGAGTGGTAAAAAAAAAGGGGTAAAGATATTGTTTTCCCAAAAAAAAATTTGATACATTTTTATAAATAAACATATACAAAAGCTATAAAATAAAGTTCTATCACAAAACAAAACAAATGTTTCAACAGTACCAAATAACACTGCTGCACAAAACCAGAATCCCAAGGTCTTATTACCAATAATTCCCCCAAGACAAAACACCGCCACATCGTGATCACATACAACCACATAGTGTTTTGAATAATACCATCCCTTTACGAAAATAAACCATTACCATGCCCAATACTCCCACCAACAGTGACCATATAGTTAGATAACAATGTTACAGGTTCTTTCGAGGTAAAAGTAATTTATTTTGCTCCCTTTCCTGAGGGGCGCTTTCATTTTTCCTTTTTCTTCACCATGGGGATAAACTTCCATAAAGATTTTCCCCGGGTTACGACTTGTTCCTGCAGAATTTACACACAAAAATTCCCTTTTCCCCTTCCCTACAATTAAAAACCCCTTTCAAACCCCAACCCCAATTAAAAACCAAAAAACCACACCAAAAAAAAAACTTTCCCCCCACCCAGGGCCCAAATAGGAAAAAACCGGCCCGTTTGCCGGCCGGGAATTGCCTGTTTTGCGCCCTCCCCAAGGCCGCGTGGGGGGGGGGGCTTTTCTCCGCATGACAAAAAGAGCCCCCCAATGAGAAGCACATATTCCGTCCCAAAACCGGGCGGGATGGGCTTCCCCATGTTTTTTCCGCCGGGCCGCCGCAGCAAAACCGCTGGGGGGGGTTTCCATAGAGCACAATTGTGCTAAATTTTTTGGCCGTTTTTTTTTGGCGGTCAAAAGCGCAAACCCGGGTGAAAAACCGGCCCAAAACCGTGCCCTGGGGGCAGCCCTTAATTTTTCTATGTGTTAACCAGAGTGGCAAAAAAAATGAGGTAGCTTCCCCCAAAGCTTCCCCAAATTTTCTATGGGGGCGCCATTGTGTTTCCAACTTTTTGTCTTCTTGTGTCAAAAAGTGGGAGGAAACCCCTAAAATATGGGACTCCCAAAATTGGGGGGGGGGATAGGTAGACCCCTTTTTCTAGATAGTCCCCCCTTAGACAGGTAGGTTGACATTTTCATGGATAAGATATAGACCCCCTTTAGGTGGGCAATTTTTCCCTCCCTGGAAAGGGAGGTAGATTTAAGGCCTCCAATATTTTTCTAGGTCCCCAATTGGGGTAAAAGGGTAGGTAGTTAAGGTCCCCTTTAAAGGGGGTTTTTATCTTACCCCTTTTTCCGTAGATTTGAAGTGTTTCTATCTGTTCAGTTTCAAATCCAGGGGCGAGTCCTCCCCCCAGTAGCGTTTTCTCCCCCTGGGAGGCATTCTTCCCTCACGAAAGGGGTGCATCATCATTCTTTGTAGCAGGGAAAGGGGAAAGATGTCACAGCTCGCAGCCTCCGCAATGGTCAGTTGCATATCTCAGAGCTTCCCCTTTTCCCAGGTTCCCCAAGCTAAATGTAACCAAACACTTGTAATAGGAAGCATTAAACATAAACCTTTACTGATGAAACCAAGTGAGAAAAGCACGCTGCTCCTCCCCCCCCATTACAGGCAGAGGTAGAGCAACGTAAAAAGGATTTATATGGGTAGCACAGGGTTTTAAGGCGGTTATTAAGGGGAGATGAATCTGCAGCAGAGACCCAAAAATTTGCCAAAATTTCTTTAAAAGACCCATCACTGGGAGATGAGTATTGAAAGCTAACAACCTTTATTATAAACACAAAGCCAAAATCTCGGGCAGTTCTTTCATTTTCATTTTCCACAGCTCGAGGGGAAAAGCAAAGAGTGCAGGCAGCCAATCACAGAAGGGAGTGCCCCATTCGGGGGCATGTCCAAAGGGCGAATAAAATATAAGTCACCCAAATCACAAAAAGGGGGCATGGCCCATCCACCTCTTGCATAAATAGTAATAGATGCACAGATCAGCTCATAGCTCCTATACAAGTGATTTAGGAAATCAAACCAATCGAAATGCTTATTTTTACGTCCCCATTAAAAAAAATATGAATCTTTGTAGGAGAAAATTTTTAAGTAAGGAAGGTAAAAAAGCCCCCATATCGGGTGGGAAAGATCTGGGGCCCCCCCCGCTAGTTCCTCCTGTACGGGTAGTAATATTTTCCCCACAAGTGGTACATATATGGACCACTAAATTAGTTAGTATACAGGAAACAACCATTTGTGGGTAGGTAGGTAGGGATTTAGGTCCTTCAGCACGTAGGGGTGGTTTTTAGGGCCCCCTTTGGGCTGCTATTGGCCCGAATTACTGCACCTAGGCTACTGGAGAGGGCACCTGCAAAGAAGAAACACTTCTACGTTTACCCTTCCTCCTCTGCAGTTCTTCTGGGACCTGGGGCACAGCACCATCTCCGACCCAATTAGAAAATGGGAAGCACACGCCATTCACGCTGTCCCCATGGCTCCCGCTGGTGGCCACCCCTTTTCCACGATCTCCCCACTCTCCTGCCGGGGATGCCCTCTCCTTACCAGGAATACGCAAATGTTTTTTTGTGAGAACAGGCCGAACCCTTTCCCCCACATTTACCTTTTGTTGTCCTATAATCTTTGATCCTAGCTGCCCCTCAATTTTTCCACCCGCCGTCTATTTTGCACTTGTGACAGAAGGGGGCCCTCCGTTTTCAATTCTGGGTGCCCTAGCTCCGAATACAGGTAAATTTTACTTCTCCCGGCCTTTCCACCCACAGTCCAATTTGTGAACCAAATTTTTTTCCTATCCAGCCTTTTTTCACATCAAAGACTGGATGGAGCTTTGCCTGGGGAGAAAACTTTTTACAATAATCTTGATGGGGAAAACTACTGGCTCCTCTCCCTTTTATTTGGTTTATGGGCAACACACTGACTTCCTCCCTTTGCCTCATCCCTGAAGTTCCAGCTAGGATCTACTTTTTCTCACATCTGCAGGAGGTCACCATTTCCATTACAAGCTTTGTAGAAAATAAGGAAAATTTGGGTAAAAAACCAACCTCCTTCCGTATTCCGCCCCGGGGGCAAGGTTGGTTTTTAACAAATTAAAGCTCAAGGACCTTTTCTCAAATTGCCTGCAATTCCTTGGTCCCTTTTTCCCGGACAGCCAGGAACCCAGATGTTCAAACCCCCTGCTTTCTACTGACAATTCCCAAAACTTTTTCCCACTCCTCCTGAAGCCCTTTAAACCCCCAAACCCCCTCTTTTCCCAAACTGGTGTTGCAATTTTTTAAAAAACAGTCAAGGGGGGTTCTTTTGAGGGGCAAAACTTCAAGGGAAAAAATTCATCTCAGACCAGAAAGGATTTGGGCCCGAAGAGTGTCCTGGAACCTCTTGAAAAAATCAATGCCCAAAAAGTCCTTTAAATTCATCTCTTTCTACCAAAAGAAGAGGGGGGGAAACTAAAAGGGGGGGGGGAACTGTCAAAATCACGCCTCTTACCACTGGGGCCCCTGGGTATTTACCCCCTTACTTCTCCTGGTTTTTTGCATCTCGGGTGTGTTCCGGGGGCACAATCCCGCTTTCTAGGGTGCGTGGCCTCTGTGAAATTTAAAGAGCCAGGACGCTGGTAATTTGTTGCCAGATGCTGAAAGTTTATCATGCCTCTACTTCCTGACCCCCTTGCCAGATCTTTGGTGTTCGTCCACTAGTGAAAGCATGCAATTAGTTTGTGTTCCTGCCCATGTACCGGATCTTCTGCCCATGACCTTGACCACATTGCCTGCTGCCTGCCATGACCATATTGCCTGTGTGACTACATTTCTGCCCTCAATTTTGTATCACGCACACCTTGGCTGCCACTGAAAGCAAGTTGTGTCAGGCTCTGGAGAAAACGGTGAGGTTCCCTAGACTCGACTCCACTTGTGGTGGTTCAGCAAATCCACAGCACCAACGTTACAAAAACCTTGTTGGCATAAATCTCTGTTTCAGCAATGGGTTAATGGCAAACGTCTAGCTACTATCTAGCCTCAGTTAAAACCCTTGCTCAGACAGGTGGAAGTGAAAGCTGCAAGTATCTGCAACTACTACTGTAGAAGGACTTAAAGGTGTTTTATCGTTACATAGATCATGTCTCAGATTATGGGGACAGTAAAAATAAGCACTTTTGTAATTGAGTTGCATTACCTCTGTCACTTGGTTTAGCAGATATCAGCTTAGCTGTAAATCTGTCTTCTATTTCTGCTGTTGCTGGGTCAGAACGCCCCCGGGTCGATTCCTGTGCCCTAGACACGCCCCCTGCACTGTGATTGGCTGGCTGACATTTCATTCAGCCTGTTGGGATATGCCCCTAGACAGGAAACGTCATGGCCACGCCCCCTGCGCTGTGATTGGCTGCCTGCACACTCTGTGTTTACTCCCCTCTGAGCTGTTAAAATCGATAGTGAAACCAGAGTCTGCTGGCTCTATGTACATCTCAGCTCTATGGTGATGATCTGGGCAATTACTGCCTGTTTAAAGGGCTTTTGCCAAGAGGTTGATTCACCTCCTCACAGGTTCAGTTTGAACTTTGAAAAGAAGGCGTTCTGTTCCTCAGATCGAATGCAAGCCCTGCCTCCTTATGACGTCATCATCTGTATTGTATAACATAAGGATTCAACACTGTGTCTGTATGAGCTGCTTGTATAGTACAGTGAATAGGTGATCAGCTTGGCAAGACAGAGGTTGGGAGTTCAAGTTTTTTTTTCTTTTATAAATTGTACACATATGTAAATATATGAAAATATATGTGTAGACATCTATAATTTTATATATATATATATACACACACACACACACACACACAGAAAGCTCCCCTATATAGTGTCCCATCCTCACAGTCACACCAAGCACTTCCAACATATGCGATACAATCAGGCCCGGACTGAGCACTTGTGCAACCGGGCGAATGCCCGGCGGGCCGTGTGACTCATGGGCCGCCTGCAACACTTGTAATCAGCTGGCGCTGCTCCTTCCTGATCTTCCAGGTGAGCAGCGTCGCTGTGAGGGCCGCAGCCGCCGTGATGGGCGGCTAAAGTATTATGTCCAGGGCTGGCAGCAGAGAATAAGGAGCTGCGGAGGCCACGGCTGCCGCTAGGGGCCGCTCCACGCCTCAGTGTTCATACTGGCAGCATCAGGAGTCAGGACTGTCGGGATTCCTGATGCTGCCAGCGCAGCTCCGCAGCGGCCGCTCCTCTCAGTGAGGCGGCAGCAGGAGGAGGAGGCTCGGGCAGCACAGCTCAGTGAGCTCAGGGGGCGGGGCCAGGCAGCTCCGTGCTCAGTGCAGAAGAGCACTGACTGCCCGGCAGGACACCGAGGACATGAACTTCCTGCCTATGAGAGAAGCTGCAGAGGACTGATCCATCCAGATAGTAAGTGGCTTTAACTTTATTATTGGGGCTCTACCAGCGAGCCCCCCCTCCCCCCAGGCCTCAGCAGCCAGCCCCCCCCCTCCAGGCCTCAGCAGCCAGCCCCACCCTCCAGGCCTCAGCAGCCAGCCCCCCCCTCCAGGCCTCAGCAGCTACCCCCCCTCCAGGCCTCAGCAGCCGGCCCCCCCCCCTCCAGGCCTCAGCAGCTACCCCTCCAGGCCCAGCACCAGCCGCACCCCCTCCAGCCTCAGCAGCTACCCCTCCCCCCTCCAGGCCTCAGCAGCCAGCCCCCCCCCCTCCAGGCCTCAGCAGCCAGCCCCCCCCCCTCCAGGCCTCAGCAGCCAGCCCCCCCCCCCCCTCCAGGCCTCAGCAGCTAGCCCCCCCCCTCCAGGCCTCAGCAGCCAGCCCCCCCCCCTCCAGGTGGGAACTTTAAGGGCTTGTTCACACGGAGTTTACACTCAGTGTTACAAGTGCTTTCGGATCCGTCTTGGAGTCCGCACTGTCGCTCCCCAAGACGGATCTAACAATTAGCAGTGAGATTATCACTGATGTCTATGCTGAACACGGAGCGGCGTTCTCATGAGGGATCGCCGCTGTGTGTTTCAAAAGCTCAGCTCGGCTCCATCTTGAAAAGAATTGTATATTGCAGACCTCTGATGTAAACGCCGCTGCGTGTTTCAGTAGCGCCGCTCGGGTCCGTCTTGAAAAGAATTGCATATTGCAGATCCCTCATGTGAACGCCGCTGCGTGTTCGGCATAGACAGCAGTGAGAATCTCACTGCTAATTGTTAGATCCGTCTTGGGGACCGACAGTGCGGACTCCAAGACTGATCCCTAAAGCGCTTGTAACACGGAGTGTAAATTCCCTGTGAACAAGCCCTAACCGTTAGGGACACAAGGGGTCATTATAACCATTTGGGGTGCTTTGTATTGGGAGTTTGTACACAGGTGGGACGGAGGTAAAGAGCTGCTGGACAAGTGAGACGGCTAAGATGTGTGTGTGGTAAATTCTGCAGAGTTATGGCTGGAGAAGTCGTCATGGTGTCTGGACCGGAGGGAGACGAAAAAGGGAAAGAAAGCGACTCTCAACAGATAAGCCGTCTCCTGTGAGTCCCTGGGTGTCTGGGGTTATTTTCCTTCTGTTGGATCAGTGCTGTATTCATTGTCATGTGATGGTGACCACTGGTGATTTGATCACTACGTAGCGGTATTGTAAGTTATATCAACGCTTGTATAGTGGCAGCGTACACTTGTCCCTAATTGTAAAAACAACTGTACGCTTGTCCCTAACCCTGTGATTTCTCTGCGCCATTTTAACTTTCTTGCTGGTGTTTATAGTGGTGGTTATTTTTGCGAATGGCAAATATTGTATGTGAGGAGAGGCGGCGGATATTGTATGTGAGGAGAGGCGGCGGATATTGTATGTGGGCAGAGGCGGCGGATATTGTATGTGGGCTGGTTGGGGATTTTATGCCAGGGCTGTTTTTTGGTCCCAGTCCGGCCCTGGATACAATGCATATACTCTCAGGGATGAGACATGATATAGGGGAGCTATGTATGTGTATATATCATTATAGAGATTGACATATATATTTTAGGTCTCTCTACATATGTGTAGAATTTAGGGGGGGGGGGAGGAATAAACCCTGTGAGGGGACTAGAACTCCAAACCCCTTCGTTGTAAAACCAACACTCTACCGCTACACCATCAGCCAAGTCAGTTACAGGCTGAGCAGGTTCTTCTCTCAAAGCTGATTTGCTTTCCCCCCCCCACTGTTTTCACTCATATCACTGACAGCAAGCAGAGGTCTCTACTTGAAGCTGACATTTGTCCTTGTAGTTGAGTAAAGATCTCTGCCTGTTGTCAGTACAATTTGGTTGAATACCACTAGAACAGAAGTTAAAGCTGCTGGCTTTCAGTGTGTAAACTAAGAGATATAATAGGTGCTTGCTGCAGCTTGTGGAGCCTCAAGGCTGCAGACATAAGCATGCAGGAGGCTACAGAGCTGTTATATCCAGACAATCCTCTGCATCCCCTGCTTTATAGAAAATGATGATGTCACAGTTCTTCAGTGAGGGGAGACACGCCTCGTGGGAGGGGAGACACGCCTGCTTAGAGGAGAAACGCCCTGGATTTCAAATCAATCTGAGAAAATAGCAAACAGACAGCCCCAAAACGTAAATCCCGTTTATTTGTACAAATTTGTGCAGCCAGTGTAGGCACGCGCCAAGGCAAAAGTATTAGGGGGTGTTTTTAAAAAGGGAAGATGCCAAAAGGCTCATTATCCCTTTTATGCAAGTCAAGGTCAGCCCACCGGGAATATTGTGTACTTTTGGGCACCGTGAAAGGGAAAAAGACATTGAGAGTTTTGAACAGATTCAAAGGGGGCAAAAAAAGATAATAAAAGGGGGGTGGGGGGCAATACCCACAGCGCCGCCATTGGGGGGGGTTAAACCCCCTACCCCTGTAGGGGCCCGGCCAGATGTGAAGAAAGGGGGGGGGCCCGCCGTCGCTGGAGGCCCCCCCCCCCCTTGCTCCAGGTAAGGGGTCGAGATTAGACTGTAGGTCTGCTCCTGTACCATGAAAAAGCAATTGCGTCGGGGGGGGGCCCGCCCCGGGAAGAAAGTTTAACACCATTGCTTTAATTAAAAAGTTTCGTCCCCTTTATTCAGAAAAGTTCTGCGGGGGACGGGCATCACCCCCCCCCCCCTCCTCCCCTGGGACCTTGTTAATGAAATCAGTGAGTCCGCCCTGGGGCCCGGGGCGTCACGTCCCAGGGGAGGGGGGGGAGAGGGGCGGCCCCGCCCTGAAAAGCCGTTACGAAAAAAGGAGACTTTTCTTTGTAATGTAAAGAAATGGTTTAAAGGGGTTTTAAAACTTTATTACAGCCGGGGGCCCCCTTTTTTAGGCAGGCCATTTCCAAAATCCTGGGGGGCCCCAGAGTTTGGGGGGGCCCCATGAAGGTCCCGGGATTTGGGGGCCCAGAGTTTTTGGGGGCCCCCGTGAAGACCCCGGGTTTGGGGCCCCGTGAAAGGGCCCCCGAGATTGGGGGCCCCAGGGATTTGGGGGCCCCCCCTGACGCCCAGAATTTGGGGCCCCCAGAAGCCCCGAGTTTTGGGGGCCCATGAAGGCCCCCAGATTTTTGGGTGCCCACTGAAGGCCACAGGGTTTGGGGGCCCCGTGAAGGCCCCGGGATTTGGGAGTCCCACGAAAGGCCCTTGGGAAGGGGGCCCATCACGCCCCTAAAATTTGTGGGGGCCCGCAAAATCCCAGGGGGGCCCTTTAAGGGGGGCCCCCCCAAAACCCCGGGGGTTTGAGCGGGCCTTCAAGGTCCCCGGAAATTTTTGGGAACCCTAGGACTGTGGGGCCCCCCCGGGTAGGAGGGCGGCCTTGATGGCCCACCAGCGGGGATGGTGGGAAATTGAGTGGGGCCCCCCCTCAAGTTTCCTCCATTTTTGGGGCCCCATCAAAGTTTCTCTCTCCCAGGGGGGCCCATTACCTGGTACACCCAGGGGGACCTATAAAACGCCCGTGAAACCCAAAAAGGTATTATACAAATTTTGGGGATATGGATGGGGGGGTTTGTACATAGGGGTGGGGATTGGTGGGGGTTATGTAAAAGGGGTCTCAGTTTTTTGTGTTGTGAATTCTGCGGGGGGGAAATCCCATGGTGGTGGACTGGAGGGAGAAAAAAAGGGAAATGAAGTTATCAGATGTCATGTGAGTCACTAAATGTAAAGCACTGAAACACTTTATCTGATTTGGGCCACATGTTGAAAACGGTCTAGATGTGGCCCTTTTTC
>JAODAL010069943.1:0-16134 GCA_025379985.1 Phyllomedusa bahiana
CCCCGGCCCCCGGGCTAAACCCGCCACCCTGATCCCTTGGCCCCCCGGCTGAACCCACCCCATCTGATTCCCTGGGCCCCCCGGGGCTGAACCCAATCATCTGATTCCCTTGCCCCTCCGGCTGCCCCAACATCTTTCCTGGCTCCTCCGGTAACCCCAAACCATCTTTCCTGGCTCCTCCGGGAAAAAACCCAACCATCTGGTTCCTTTGGGCTCCCCCGGGGGGCCCGACCATCGTTCCCCTTTTGGTCCTCCACTGGCCATCTGCCCCGGGCTCCTCGGGCGACCCTACCACTATTCCCTTGGCTCCTCATCATTATAATGGGGGGACCACCATCCATTGCTCCTATAACTTTCATGGCCCCGGTTTTCCCATGAACATAACTGACCTAGGGGGGGCGATCTCATTTTTCCCCGCTCCCCTTTATTCACTTTGGAACTCCTGAAGCCTTACACAGGACGCGGGATTCCTCCTATTTGGATTTTCTTTTCTATAGTGACTTTTAAAAAAAAAGATGAAGAAACTAGAGAAGTTACCTCTCCTCACCAGGTGGAGGATCTCCAAGTAGGTCTAATATTTTTTGCTATCTCATTCCTGCCGCCATCCTTGTTGAGTATTTTCAAAAAGGGAACCCCGGTGTAGAGAATAGGAGAAAACGGATAATAAAAGGTTTCTAGTACTGCAGCGCCTTATGGGAAAAAGGGGGCCCCAAACCTACGGGGCCACATCATGTGGAAGAAGAAGGAGTGTGAAAGTGGCAATAGTGTGTGAGGATGTGGCGTCCTTGTGGGAGAAATACAAAGGGGAGAGAGGGTGTAAAAAATTAAGAATTTTTTTTTGGTGTAACCTGCGAGCCCCTGACAGGGGGATCAGGGGGTCTTTACATCCAAATGATTGGGGTCCGGGTTCTCTTTAGCCACAAAGAAGAATTCCCCAAATTTCTTCAGGAAGTTTTTGTGTCCGTTTTGTGGACGAACCCCTAGAATTGATGCCTTTTGTCCTGGTTTTTCCTTACACCCGCAGGACTTGTTTTGGAATGGGGGGCGGGCTGGGATCGGAGGCTGCTATTTGCAGGGGGTCGGGGTCTCATAAAAGGGACCCGACTCGTCCCAAAATAATAATAATAATAAATTTTCCAGTTAGTTGGATGCAAAAAAAGGAATTGGGGCCGGCCATTTCTCCGCTCCCAATCTTCACTCATCACAGAGGAGGTAATTTATGACATGGAGCAGGCAAAAGCGCTGCCCCAGGGGGAAAATCCGCTCCAATAGGGAAACAGAGATTTCAGCAAATGTTTCACCTACTTTCAAAGAAGTAGAATAGGTTTAACCATTCCTCAAAACTGACTGTTGGCTAGGCAATTTCCTTTACACCCCTGACATGTTATAGATGTTTCCCCTGTGTCACTGCTTTGCCCCCCAACCCAAGTTAGTGTAGATAGGCCCTTCATCTAGCCTGAAATAATGATATCAGATGTGAGTCATGGTATGCGGATCTGATGGAGCATATTATTTCTCAGATCAGAGACTCCACAAATGTATTCTGCAGTTTTTTTCTAAATTCATATCCAATAAATATATTTTACACTGACAAGCAAAAGGTAACAATGTTTTGAACTTGTGGACTTTTCAAGGCTCCATATCTCTCCATCCCAACTACAGCTTTGTACATGAGGCTACTGTAGATTTTATAACAGTGCATCTAACCTACTAAAACATAAATGTGACTTGCAAGTATTTAGCATCTGCTTAGTTACAGATTCTTCCTGTAACTGCATTGTTACTGTTTTCCCTAAAAATCTAAATGGTTCATTTTTATTATTTTGTTATTAATTTTAAATCCACCTTTGGTTTTCAATACTGCCAGAATCCTTCTGGCCTGAATCATATATCAAGCATGTTCTTTAAAAACTGATCCCAGGTCTCTACTACACATCTCCCAATGTTGTGCAGAATGGACTTAGATACAAATACAGCTTTCTTCAACTCTACACACAAGTGTTCCAAAAGATCAAAACATTGTTACCCTTTGCTTATCAGATTCTGTTCTACTAATGAGCTTGAATATTGTATCATAAGGTGATAAACAGCTGAATTTACCATTTTACTACTTTAAATTTATAACTTAAACATGCGCCGTGTATGAGGTCGGAGTCGGGGCTTTGGCTTGCCGACTCCACAGCCCTGGACTGAGTGGGGGCACTACTCACCTAAAGAGACGGGGTGCAGACTGGGCTACTATTGATGCGACCACCCATTGACTTCATAAGTCCGTTTGGCTCGCATCTACGTTTGCATTGCCGTTTTAAAATGTCCGCGCTGCTGGTTCTCCATGGAAAGTGGATGGTTTATCCACCATCCGCTGCCTTTCCGATCACGACAATAATACAGCGGCCAATTAAGCACTGTGTATACAGATCACAGCGCAGCAGCTTGATTGCAGTGGGTCCTCACACCTCCTGCACCACTGGGATTCTAGGCTAGAAACCTAAGGCAGGCTGCTCTACCTAACATGGGAATATACCTATTTTGTGTAATGGAGGACTACCTACATAAACAGGAATTTAGCTACAGTGCCTTGCAAAAGTATTCGGCCCCCATGAACTTTTCTACCTTTTGCCACATTTCAGGCTTCAAACAAAGATATAAAATTAAATTTTTTTGGGTGAAGAAACAACAACTAGTGGGACACAATTGTGAAGTGGAACGAAATTTATTGGTTATTTTAAAATTTTGTAAAAAATAAAAAACTGAAAGTGGGACGTTGCAAATTTATTCATCCCCTTACTTTCAGTGCAGCAAACTCACTCCAAGTTCAGTGAGGATCTCTGAAGATCCAATGTTTCCTAAATGACTGATATATATAATATAATCCACCTGTGTGAAATCAAGTCTTATCGTATAAAATGCACGCTGCTCTGTGATAGTCTCATGGTGAGAGCATCATGAAGACCAAGAACCACACCAGGCAGGTCCGTGATACGTTGTGGAGAAGTTAAAGCCGATTTGGATACAAAAAGATTTCCCAAACTTTAACCAAACCCAGGAGCATTGTGCAAGCGATCATATTGAAATGGAAGGAGCATCAGACCACTGCAAATCTACCAAGACCCGGCTGTCCCTCTAAACTTTCATCTCAAACAAGAAGACTGTTGAGATGCAGAATCACAGAAAAATAATCTCCAAAGAGTTTGTGATTCAACCAAATCACTGTAACTGCTAAAAAAAAAACCTATATCTAAAATATAACCTTTATCATTACAATCCACATACGACCTTAATATTCTTCTTCATTTGGTCCCCTTGTCATGGTCGTTGTTGGATTGTAATTCTATGTATATAAATGTCCCATTCCCTTGTGGATAATATTATTTAAAAGGTTTAGAGCTGGGGTGTCAAACCGTCTTCACCGGGGGCCACATCGGCCTCACGGCGTACCTTAAAGGGCCAACATCATTTTAGAACTCTGTAAATGTAACTTCTCCTTAACAGTTAAGTGAGCTATTAAGGAGTAGCTTCATTTGTACAGTATTACTGTTACAATCAGCCCTTTGATGGTAATCAGGAAGATGGTGAGGCCCAGGGAGGGGGAGGCAGGCCAGGTGTGGAGGCCCAGGGAGGGAGAGGCAGGCCAGGTGTGGAGGCCCAGGGAGGGGGAGGCAGGCCAGGTGTGGAGGCCCAGGGAGGGGGAGGCAGGCCAGGTGTGGAGGCCCAGGGAGGGGGAGGCAGGCCAGGTGTGGAGGGGGGAGGCAGGCCAGGTGTGGAGGCCCAGGGAGGGGGAGGCAGGCCAGGTGTGGAGCAGGCCAGGTGGAGGCCCAGGGCGCGGAGGCAGGCCAGGTGTGGAGGCCCAGGGAGGGGGAGGCAAGCCAGTTGTGGAGGCAGGCCAGGTGTGAGGCCCAGGGAGGGGGAGGCAGGCCAGGTGTGGAGGCTCAGGGCGGGGGTGGCAGGCCAGGTGTGGAGGCCCAGGGAGGGGGAGGCAGGCCAGGTGTAGAGGCAAGCCAGATGTGGAGGCCGGCCAGATGTGGAGGCCCAGGGTGAGGCAGGCAGTATGTTGAGGCCCAGGGGGAGCAGGCCAGATTGTTGGAGGCCCAGGGGGAGATAAGGGGTTAAAACTGGCTCTAACTGTAAGACCTGGGGTGGGGGTTATCTGATAGGGCCTGGTGGGGGGGTAGAGGACTAGCTGGTAAGGCCCCAGTAGTGAAGCCACTTACCAGCCTAATTGACTGGTCCTCCACAGCAGCAGGTATCTTCTTGCCAGGCAGGAAGCTCATCTGCTCAGCATACTGCCAGGCCTGCAGGGGGCGGGGCCGGAGCACTGAGCAGGCGGAGCCAGGCAGTCTGTTCTCTTCTCCTGTGCACTGAGCTGCTGGCCCAGCCCCCTGAGCACCCGTGCGTCCTCCTGTCTCAGTGAGTGGAGTGGCCGCTGCCGAGCTCAGCAACAAGTGCCGGGACGGGTAACAAGGCAATGGGTCGGATTGGGCCCGCGGGCCCTGTGTGTGACACCCGTGGTTTAGAGGAACAGGAGTTGTGTGGCACTTGAAATGATATTATAAGTGTACTGAAGGATTGGAAAGTTTATTTCTCCTGTCCCTGTAGATTACCTTGAGTAACATATCCCATTGAGAAAAAAATAAAAAAAACAGAATATATATTTATGTACCATCTAAAAGGTAAATAGTGTTATCGGTTAAATGGTTGGGAGGCCTCCAGAGGTGGGGCCGTTATTTTCAGGACGATGACCCGGCCTATATTATGATTTCTGTAGGGGAGTTTTTTTATAATATGTAAGGGTTCAGTCATTATGTATTGATAGTTATTGGAGTTGTTAATAGCGCCGTTTGGTGTGGACATTATAATTTTTTTAATAAGTTTTTATCGATAATTATTAAGGGTTTTATTTTAGATATAGGGTTTGTTAGCCAAGTTACAGTGATTTGATCAGAGATGCAGCCAAGAGGCCCATGATCTCTCTGGATGAACTGCAGAGATCTACAGCTGAGGTGGGAGAGTCTGTCCATAGGACAACAATCAGTCACTGCACAAATCTGGCCTTTATGGAAGAGTGGCAAGAAGAAACCATTTCTCAACGATATCCATAAAACGTCTGGTTTAAAGTTTGCCACAAGCCGCCTGGGAGACAGCAAATATGTGGGAGAAGGGGCCGCCTGGGAGACCCCAAACATGTGGGAGAAGGGGCCGCCTGGGAGACCCCAAACATGAGGGAGAAGGGGGCCTCCCTGGGAGACCCCAAACATTTGGAAGAAGGGGCTCTGCTCAGAGAAACCAAATCCAACTTTTTGGCCACAATGCAAAATTATATGTTTGGCGTAAAAGCAACACAGCTCATCCCCCTGAACACACCATCCCCTCTGTCACACATGGTGGTGGCAGCATCATGAAGACCAAGGAACACACCTCCCCACTTTGCAGACATGGGGGGGCAGCATCATGATATGTGCTTTTCTTCAGCAGGACAGGGAAGGATGGTGTTATAAAATTGATGGGAAGATGGAGGGAGCCAAATACAGGACCATTCTGGAAGAAAACCTGTTGGAGTCTGCAAAAGACCTGAGACTGGGACGGAGATTTATCTTCCAACAAGACAATGATCCCAAACATAAAGCAAAATCTACAATGGAAGGTTCCCAAATAAGAATTTCAGTCTCTCAATATGCAAAACTGATAGAGACATACCCTAAGCGATTTGCAGCTGTAATCGCAGCAAAAGGTGGCGCTACAAAGTATTAACTTAAGTGGCCGAATAATATTGCACGCCCCACTTTTCAGTTTTTTTATTGTTTACAAAAGTTTAAAATAAACAATAAATTTGGTTCCACTTCACAATTGTGTCCCTCTTGTTAATTCTTCACCAAAAAATTAACATTTTATATCTTTATGTTTGAAGCCTGAAATATGGCAAATGCTAGAAAAGTTCAGGGGAGGGAGGGGGGAAATACTTTTGCAAGCACTGTATTTACCTGCCTAAAGGTAAATACAGTAGTTACCTACTATATGGTGACACAAAAAAAAAAAAAAAAGACAGAGGCACAAGGGGGTAATTAATACCTTTAGAGGCGCTATTGGCATGCAGTGTGTACAGATGTGGGAATTGATAAGAAGGTGCTAGAAAAGTGAGAAGCCCAAGATGTCTGTGTGGTGAATTCTATGTTGAAGATTTGTGGCTGGAAGAAATCGTCATGGCAATCTAGACTGGATAGAGAAGTAAAAGGGAAAGAACAACTCATCAGAGAAGAGAACTACTGATCAGAGGAGACGTCTCACATGAGTCCCTGGATGTAACTTTACTGTAATGACTTATATGTGTACAGAGCACCAATGTAAAACTGGTATCTACCACTGTATGGTCACTTTATGGCAGTAATATAAAGTCTGCAGAGTCTATATACACTGGTAACACTACCACTATCTGATCACTCTATGGAAGTAATATACAATCTGCAGAGTCTGTATACACTGGTATATGTCACTGTATGACCGTAATATTGGTCATAGTTTTTATCCAGTAACGGAATTGTGGTATTATTCAGTCACTATGTGGTGGTAGCATTCAGTCACTATGTGGTGATGATATGAGGTAATGGTGTTGCGGTATTATTCAATGTATGTGGTCATGGTGTTGTGATACTATTCAGTCACTATGTGGTGGTGCTATGTGGCAATATTATTCAGTCACTATGTGGTGCTGATATGTGGCCATAATGTTGTGGTTTTATTCAATCTCTATACAGTGGTATGTGGTCATAGTGTTGTAACATTATTCAGTCACAATATAGTGGTGATATGTGGTCATAATGTGGGGGTATTATTCAATCACTATGTGGTGGTGATATGTGGTCATAGTGTGGGGGTAGTATTCAGTTACTATGTGGTGGCGATATGTGGTCATGGTATGTAGGTATTATCCAGGAGTTAAGTGGTGGTGATAATGGTGTAGAGATATTATTCAGTCACTATGTGGTGGTGATATGTGATCATGGTGTGGAGGTATTCAGTCACTATGTTGTGATGTTATTTAGTCACAATGTGGTGATATTCTAACATTATTGAGGACATGTATGAAAACTCTAAGACTTTTCTTGTTGCCCATAGCAACCAATCAGAGTTCCCCTTTCATTTCTTCAGAGCACTATATGAAATGAAAGGGGAACCCTAATTGGTTGCTATGGGCAACAAGAAAAGTCTTAGACCAAGACAGTTTTCATACATGTCCTCCTATGTGATGTTGGTCTGTGGTCATGGTGTGGGGGTATTATTCAGTCACTATGTGGGGATGCTATGTGGCAATATAATTTAGTCAATTTATAGTGAAGATATGTGGTCATAGTATGATGGTATTATTCAGTCACTATGTGGTGGAGATATGTGGTGGTATTATTCAGTCACAATGTGGTGGTGATACATGGTCATGGTATGGTGTCATTCTTCAGTCACTATGTGGTGGTGATATGTAGTCATGGTGTGGTGGCATTCTTCAGTCACTATGTGGTGGTGATATGTGGTTATGATGTGGGGCGGTATTATCCAGTCACTGTATGGTGGCGATATGTGGTCATAGTGTGGAGGTATTATTCAGATACACTAGTGTGATGCAGTGGCAATATTATTCAGTCACTATGTGGTGGAAATATGTAGTCATGCTCTTGTAGTATTGTTCAGTAACATTGTGGTAGTGATATGTGGTGGTATTATTCAGTCACTATGTGGTGGTGATATGTGGTCATGGTATGACAATATTATCCAGTCACTGTATGGTGGTAATATGTGGTTATGGTGTTGAGGTATTATCCGGTCACTAGTGTGGGATAAGTACGTAAATTTTGTGGAGATATTATTCCAAATCACTGAGTATGGTGGAGGATATTGGTCCATGGTATGTCGATATATTCAGTCACTATGTGTTGATAGCGGTATTTATCGTGTCACTATGTGGTCATGGTGTGGAGGTATTATTCAGCCACTATGTGGTGGTGATATGGTGGTATTATCAAGTCACTATATGGTGGTGATACGTTGTAATAGGATGGAACTGATAGGATTAATGTGTCTTATCGATGTGATATAGAAATTCATGTATTATGTCTCTTAGCAGTAGTGTTGAGCGATTGCGTTGGCTATCGAGATCGAGCGATAGTCGATAGTCGGCCGCTATCGATAAGGTTTTTCGATAGTGAGCATCGAATTAGAGCGATTACCATTAAGTCAATGGGAGAGCATACAACGACCTTCAATTATTACTCCCAAACAAGGCTGGAGAAGCTGAAATAACTCCACAAACAGGCGTATGGATACGTGCTACATCTTAGCAACACACTTAGGTTATAAAAGTCACAGAAAAAAGTCACAGACCATTTACTATCGCCTTCTTGTACACATCTGACCCTTAAACCTCATCACCACAAATTAAAAAGTGTCCAGAAGGCAGTATGATTTTGAACCGTCTCATGTCACTTTAACTGACATTGAATATCCCTGTCCCTGGACGCAGCATGAGCCCCAAACCTGCCATGACCCCCACATTTAAAAAGTGACGCAAAAGGAGTCTTTCAACCACCATTTTAGTTGAAGCTGGACACTAACTATATCTGTCCGTAACCGAGCAGAAAGACCATTAAACTGTCTGACCCACAGTTTAAAAAGTGCCAGAAAAAGGAGTTCTTCACCACCATTTAGTTGAACTGGAAATATACTGTCCCTGTCAAGGGCCACAGTATGACCATTTAAACCTGTCTGACCCCCAGATTACAAATGCCGAAAAGGAGTCTTTCAACCACCATTTTAAGTTGAACTGGACAGGACTAGAACTGTCCTGTGCCACAGCATGACCCAGGGCCGAGTTACAGTGGGTGCGGTGAAGAGCCCAGGCTGCGTCCCATCAACAATTAACACGCAGGTTAAATGCCCAGATGACGCAGCAACGAAAACAGTCATGCGAAGCATGAGTGGCGGAAGCGGAAGTGTGAGAACTCCAGCCTTCCTCTGTACACATACAAGACCTGGTAGCGCTTGCCCTCCGTATGAGTGCGGACCAATTGACCTCTCACTTGGAAATACTGGTGGTAACGCCCTGTTACACCCAGTGCCCCTTTTGCTTGTCATTCTTTTTCTCATTTTACTCAACGTGCAGGAGGAAATGTCTCGGTACTTGTTCTCTGTCCGTGCTCCATACTCCATGTCCCTTGGAATAACCTACATCGGTCAATTTTCTGTACCTCCCTTGTACAATTCAGGGGAATTTTTTACCACAATTTTGTACATGCAAGTTTTTTAGGTATTTAATTCTAGAAAACACATTTTTAAAAATAGATGGAATCCACCATGTCTTTGTTTCTCCTTTTTTTTTTTTTTTCATTGAATTAAAAGTGTTTGGTCTCAATACAGGGATTGATAGCTATTTAAAGATCTTGCAAAAACAAGGTCATTTTGCAATATGTGTCCCATTAACAGTGTCCTACCTATTCCTGTTTTCTGACAGCACCATCACCCTTGAGCACTCTTGACAATATGAAGAACAAATGTCTGTTAGAAACAACATTTTTTAGAATAGGACCTGTAGTAATAGCTGCATGTCCAGCAAAATGCCCCCAAAAATTCAAAAAGCATGACCCTTGAGCCACTTTGACAATTGTGAAGAACAAATGTCTGTTAAAACAAATTTTATTATGAATAGGACCTGTAGTATAGCTGCATGTCACAGCAAATGCCCCCAAAAATTCAAGCATGACCCTTGACCACTTTGGACAATTGTGAAGAACAAATGTCTAATTATAAACAACATTTTTTTATAATAGACCTGTAGTATTGTCGCATTCAAGCAGCATGACCCCAAAAAATTATAAAAATGACTTCTCACCACTTTAAAAATGTGAGGGAGAAATGCCACTTAAGAAGCCAACATTTCTGTTTCCAAAGGACCATGATTATTGCTGTATCTCTCAGCAACATGACCTCAAAACCATGACAATGCCCAAAACTTCTTAAGATAAAGTGAGTAAATGGAATACGGTGTTGTCATAAACCTTTCTGCTTTACAGTCTCCTCACACAAAAGAAATAAAAATTGCAGTAAGGAAATGATCATTTTAAAAAAATTTTTTTCAAGAGGACTCATTTCTGTTTGAAAAGTAAATGTGAAATTAGACCGGCAACTAATCGGTGACCTCGCAAATTTGGGCCTACAACAATCATCAGAGATCATTGCCTATTCATCTGATGAAAGTCAAACGATCCACATGATCTGTGGAAAGGCCGGATGCGTATGTCTGTAATGACCCTCCAGCAGTGCTGAAGGTCCGCTCACAGATGACGCTGTCTGCTGGCAGGACAACACCTCTAAGGCGTGACACCATCTCGGCCATTTCCGTCATTTTGGATATCCCAGGAGAGTCTATTGGGTCGAACACATGCAAAAACATCGGTGTTGAACGCAGAAGTCGTGCACCATGGATCCTAAGCTGATCCTCTGTGTGTTGAATGTGAGCCCCTGCATTGCCTGCTTTGGTTAGGTGGTAAACAAAGATTTCGGCCAGAGGTCACCCATTAGGCTTTCCACCAACCTGCCTGCTGCTGCCTGCTACGCTACTTGGCACTCTACAGCTTCACGTCGCAGATTGTTGTTCCACCGTGACATTTGGGGACCGTGAAGCAATGCAACAATGTCTCCATTGATCAATCACAAGGTCTCCATTTCCGCTTTTAACTCTCTATTTGGTGGGTGGAAGGTAAGTGCTGAGTTTTGTTTATTACCGGGGATCCATGGAGTGTGGTCCACCCAGTAACTGTTGTTCATTTGATGCCTTAATGCTAGATCATGTTGGAGGAAATGGAGCTTCCAAGCACTCAATGCGAGATGGAGCCTTGATTCCCCAACCCTCTGTCGAGGGCACTAGCAAACTGATCTTCCTCATCTTCTCCTCCGCCTCAATTCTGCGCCAACTCTTTCCAAGGCAGGACGATCGTAAACAATCGTTGTCAAGGAATAGCCTCTCTACTCTCCTCCACTTGCCACGGCACAGCTTTAACACAGCCCGATTTGCTGAGATGATGCACCCTGAGAGCGATGCCGCCACCTTTGCCTAGCTCTGGACCCCCGAACCACTGCCTAATGAAGACCATGAAATTGTGAAATGTCTGGGCCTTGAGGAATTGACGGAGAGAAAGGCTCCGTGTCCGCATTGTGTCCGTCTCCACCTCCGTCCGGCTGGCGGGACCTGTTGTTTCAGAGTGTCCAACGATCGTTCCAGAACCTAAGGATCACCACAATGCTCCATGATACAAGGGAATAGTCCCGCACTGACTCATTTTGGTGGCTTCTTTCAAAACTGCAAGGATGGTGATACTCTTACCACCTGCCTCCACTCTCGTTGGTTCACACCCTATGTTCCGCACTCGCGCTTGACAGGCCATGTGTCACTTCGTACTGCGTAATGGCATTGCCAGCTGCTGCCACAAGCGCTGGAGCATGTTGGAGGGGGGAAATCCAGTGTTGCCACGTCAACAATGAGACTGTTGACGGGGAGGCCGAGCTGACCCTGCAACGCAGCCAGGCGGGACGAAGCAGGGTGGCGAACGGCGGAAGTGCGAACTCAGACCTCTGAGCCTTCTTCAGCAGCAGTCAGACCCGGGTAGCTCTTTAGAAATTCTGGACGACAGGTTCATGACATGTTGCCAGGCAAGGGAATGTGCTCCATCCTACCGACTTATGGCGGCCCAGCAGATTTCGACCGTTATCGCACACCACCTGCCTGGCACCAAGTTCTTGTCACCCAGCCACGCTCGGTCTTGTTGCGGAGAGCCCTTCACGCTCCTGACCTTTGTGTGGACGGTCACCCAAGGCAGAGTTATTTCAACACGGCCAGAGTGTCTCTGGGCACGTGAAGCCACCAGAAGGACCTTGGGGAAAGAACCCTGCACCATCCCTGCGGTTTTTTGAAGAGCGTGCGCCGAGCCTTGAGATCACCGTCTACCCCCATAGACATCCCCCCCACCCAGCTCACCCAGTGAGCTGTCACAGAGATATAGCGGCCTAGCCGTGCTACTAGTCCCTGTGTCGTGGTGAGTAGGACTTTACCGACACAGAAGCAAGACAACGCGTCTTGATATTTTAGATGAACGTGGCTGGCCAGGACAGGACGCTTTTCTGGCAAAGAAATGCTGCTCAGCATCTGGTATGGTGGCAGGCGATGGCCATGACCTGAGGAACCCATCTGATTCCACCAGACTGAAAGGCAACATGTTCCAAGGCCAAAGCCTGGCAATGCCGACATTCATGCTTTTTTGGGCCTTTGGATTGTTTGGATTAAAGTGTTTCTTCTGCTCCCAAAACCTGGAAAAGCAGAAGTCTGGCTCTAGACTGCCCTGTATGGCGTGCAGTCGTCAAACTGCGGAAGGAGAAGGGTTAGATGTTCCCTCTGGTGTTGCTGGTGGTATCTCGGGCGACGTGAGGCTGAAGCGAGGCTGATCCCTGATCATGACTCTGAGTGACATAGCAGCTGAGGAACGCTTGGTGGTGGCGGAGGAGGAGGTAGTACAAGTGTGATAGTGGTTGGAGGCCCGGCTCGTCTGGCCCTTTTTGGCAAGTGTTCCCTCCAATTTCAACTCATGCATTCGCTGCATGTGACTAGACAAGTGTGGTGGTGGTTAACCACTTAAGGTTCTTGCCCCCCCTCAACTTATGCGTTATCAAAGGCGGCATATGACATCCGAGGTGAATCAGAGGCTTGCTAAAAGAAGGCCCAGGCTTGAGAGGTCCTGGACGTTTTGACGGCGGATAAGCGAGGAGCGGGGTTTTCGCTGACCGTGGCTTGGCGGAATTCAATCACGGACGTCTGCGCCGCCCTCTCCCTTTTTTGTGGCGGGAACCCGTATTGACAACTACCCCATCGACTTCCTCCTCGTACTGAATGAACGGCTCGCAGCAAATTCTGCCGGAAAAGACAGGATGGATCCGCAATGTCGTTCATCATCATCATCATCAACAAAGGTGACTTTGTCGTCCTGACTTTCTTTCATCCAGAAGCTGCGGGCTACAAGCAAGGCACTGCAAGGCGTTGCCGACCGCCTGGATTTTTGCCGATTGACCGCTTTCCTTCACCTCCTCTGATGGCATCAGTAACTGGGCGACAAGAGCAGACTAAATCATCCTCTTGATCTTTTAAACATGCCTTCTGACCCCAACCGCATTTGTCATCAAAGAGGTCTTCAGACAATGGATTATCCACAGTGTGGGTAACATTGACATTTGGGCTGCTTCAGTTGGACAGATGCTGGATATGCTGATGACGACCATATGAGCCGGACTGGCGAGGACGAGAGCAAGACTGCTAGATCAGTTTGCATTATACCACTGAAGGACATATTGGCGACGATGTTCGTTACTTAGATTCACAGGCCTACACCAGCAATGACAGGCTGACGGTCCTGAACTGACGATCCACCCCCCCCAACACACCGCACCCAAACTGGCATGCTTGTTGTCGCCGAAGCACTGGAAGGACACCTTCTCTCGTACCTCCTACCTCCATGTGCTACCCCCTCTTTGCTCGCTTACCACCTAGTTATTTTCGCTCCATGTTCAAAATATAAAATTTGAGAAGGTAAAGAATAGTTTTTTGGAAAGTCTCTTATTAAAAGACGGCAATCAACAGCTATTCTCAAATCCTCTAATCAAAACAAAATTGCTGGATTCAAATTTAACTGCAAGGTGGCTATCAACAAAACTGGACTGGGCAAAAGTCCAAAAAACACGTATCGGTTATGTTTTGGTATAATAAACGGTATTTTTTTGCACCTGTCTATTCACCGGTGTGAAATATAGAATTTGCTGTTTTAAGATTTACGTAAGATTCTGCGTCAATGAACAATGCTGGGGCGCAAAAGTAAAAAACACGTAACTTATGTTTTGTTATAATAATCGGTATTTTTTTCACCTTTCAATTCACCTGTTGTGAATATAGACATTGCTGTTTTAAGATTTACGTGGATGCTGCGTCAATGACAATGCTGGGTGCGCAAAAGTCAAAAAAACACGTAACTGTGATGTTTTCGTACGATACACGGTATTTTTGGCAACAAACAACCTGTGCTGACTACAAGATTGCTGGATTGTAATTTAACTGCAAGGTGGATATATCAACAGTCACAGGTGTAATGGGTAAAATTGAAAATGAACACCTATCTGAAATGTATACTGATAATAAAAAGTGGAGTTTTGCAGCTAACAAAGAGACCTGCAGTTACTAGAAATGATGTGTATCCAATATAAGTTCAGGCTGCCCAATATCCAGGAAATATTTCAATAGCAAACTGTTAATAATAAAGATATTCCACTACAATGTCTACACTAAGTCTTGGTGAACTTTATCCAGTGTTCTTTATAGATAGAGCTTGTCTGTGTTCGCCCACGGGCTTTACTTTACAGCGGTAGATGCTGCTTTAAAATTGTCTAGCTAACTACATAAAATGTTCAAATCTCTAATCTAACTAAATTGGAAGGATCACAGCTAATAGCAGAGGTTTCTCTGTGCAGAAAAAGACTAATTTCGCTGAGCTGTTTGGCCACAGGCAGAGTGCACGTCCTTTCCCTATGAGACGCTGAGAGACACTGAGGCTGAAACAGGAAACGCTGTTCTATGTAAAACGAGGTCATGTGATTTTTCCAGCCAATCGCAACCATACACATCCCAGTCATGACGTCGCACACACTTCTCACCCTGCTCTATTCTGTAATCTGATTTGCTGGCCGCCAAAATTACAGGAAGCGCCGAAAAAGGCGCGATCTTAATAGATGATGCTCAGATTTTAACCTTAATTATCGCATGATCTGGAAATTTCGATCACCATAAAAACCTTGCCGATTTCAACTTTGTCGATAAAAATCGCTCAACACTACTTAGCAGCACTCTTTGATCTGCTATTGTATCTATGCATTGCCTCTGAGATGTGAGGGGTGGATTCCTTACATTCCTCCTCCTCTACTTCTGGGGGCGACCTCCTCTTGTATTGATGACCAACATCCCTTAGAAATCTTACACTTAAAAGGAGTGAAGAAAGAATGTCTACTATGCTTGGCCATGCTAATAGCCAAGTGATGAAGCTCTGTCTAGCATAAAAGCACAGCTTGGACACAGCTAGCTTCCACTGGGACCATGACTGGTTGGTGACCAACACCCCTTTATGTCGTCATCCAACGAGATGGGTGTACGTGATGTACAAAGGGGCCCCCATTTCACTGTACACAAACTATTTATCTGTAACTGCAGCTAAGCATCATTTTATTTCCTTCATTATGTATTAAACCTTTCATTTTTTATATATTCTGCTTCGTTGTAATTATTTGACGCCAACCCATCAACCGCTTAGATATGTGGTGGTATTATTTAGTCACTATGTGGTGGTGATATGTGGTCATGGTGTTGTGGTATTATTCAGTCACTATGCAATGGTGATATGTGGTCATGATGTGGTATTATTTAGTCACTATGTGGTGGTGATATGTGGTCATGGTGTTGTGGTATTATTCAGTCACTATGTGGTGATGAAATGTGGTCACGGTGTTGTGGTGTTATTCAGTCACTATGTGGTGGTGTTATGTGGTCTAGGTGTGATGGTATTATTTAGTCACTATGTGGTGGTAATATGTGGTATAATTCAGCCACTATGTAATGGTGATATGTGGTCATGATGTGGTATTATTCTGCCACTATGTGGTGATGATATCAGGTCATGGTTGTGTCATATTATTCGGTCACTATGTAGTGGTGATATGTGGTCATGGTGTTGTGGTATTATTCACTCACTATGCAATGGTGATATGAGGTCATCATGTGGTATTATTCAGTCACTATGTGGTGATGATATGAGGTCATGGTGTGGTAATATTATTCGGTTACTATGCAGTGGTGATATGTGGTCATGGGGTGGAGTTATTCTTTAGTCACTATGGGTAACATATATAAAATTTGTCTAGGTCTAATACTTTCTTTGTTGCCCACAGCAACAAATTACTGCTTCCCTTTCATTTTTTCAGACCACTATATGAAATGAAAGCTGAGCTCTGATTGGTCTTAGACCTAGACAGTTCTCATACATGTCCCCCATGTGGTGGTATTATTCTACT
>JAODAL010069944.1:0-16134 GCA_025379985.1 Phyllomedusa bahiana
GCTCTTGGGGGCAGGAAAATAATACTTTGTCCAAAGATCAAAACTCCTGTGCCACAACCACGGGGCCTCCGAAACTAAAAAAAATTACAGCTTTTGGGCCCCCAAAGCAGTCAGACACACCCCAAAAACCCAAAAGGTTTACTTAAAACCCTTGGGGCTTCTTGGTGGAAAAGGCCCTTTGGGTTCCTCAACTCAGACCCAGGTATGTGTTCCACCTCTGCACTTTCTATTTAAATTGAGTTGTGTGTGCTTCACTTTGAGCCACGCAATGGTATAAGTCTTTGCTCCATTTATTCAACTGAATACCCAAAAAAAGCTTAAAATGTAACTTTTGGAACCCAAAAGCTAACCCAAAACATGGCTACCATCAATATTTGGGCCTGTTTTACTCAAGTATACATTTTATCTGATGACAAAAACAAGTAATTCAATCTTTTTATCCTTCAAGGGCTCCCATTTAAGTTCACTGACTCACTCTTATTGCTCACATCTTCTTAGGAAATGCCCAAACCCCCCACTTGGGAAATAATGGGCCCCCTTAAAAATTTCCCGGGTTCCCTTTAAACCAAAATGCAATTAATTTTTGACAAAAAACCAACACTTTTTCCGACGGATGGGTCTAAGGGCATCATCTTTATCATTACACATAAAGCAATTGCCTGGCTAGCCCCTTGATTGAACCCAAACCCTTTTTTAAAAATCACCTGGGGGACTTCATTACCCATGAGCAAAGTTTGACAACCCAATCGGGGGCTACAGGGGAAGGACAACCTAGCTTTGCTCAGGCAAACCCCGGCCGGTATCAAGGGAGTTCAAAAGGGGCAATCGCCCCCAATTTGGAATGATGCAGCAAAGAGTCTTTTTTTGGGAAAAGGACATGCACTCTTAAAAGACGAACGGGCCCGGGCAGAACCCCCCTTGGGGTTTGGATGCCTTCAAAATCCTGCATCCGAATTGATACCCGGGGCGTCGAACGCGACAAGAAAAAGGGGCTACTTTAAACTATGATACCAAGCAGGCCCAGTCGTTCCCGTCACCTTTTCCCAAGAACCCCGGAAAACTTCAGAGAATCAGGAAGTGACCTTAAAATTTCTAATTAAGACGGAACGTCGACAGAAGAAGCAGGGTTTGGGGAGATTTTTATGCTTCTACGGGGGGGAAGTCTGACCACTTCCTATCAATGCCCTAGCCGCCCCAAGGAGATTGGGGGCACCATTAGGGACCCTTTGACTCCCAAAAGGGAGAATCCTTTGCTCAGAGACAGAATTATCCGAGAAAGCATTTGTCCATTCCATCTCACAGGGCCACCCATATTAAGAAAGAGAACAAAGACTCCATTGTTTTCCTTCCTATTAAATTCCGGCTAACTCCCAGGGGATACCACCTCGGCTTTGGGGGGACTCTGGGGCAAGTGGAATTTTAATGGCCCTGTCCTTTCTCAAAAACATGGGTTAAGATCCAGAAAAGACCTCGCCCAGGTAAGGGAACCCGTAAGGGATCCCACGACTCGGCCTTGGATCAAAGACAGAACCACGAAGTCATTATAGTTCTCAAACCATGAAGTACTTCGTTTCTATTAACCTTCTCCACACTTCCTCATCCGGGGGTCTCCCGGTTTGCAAGCACAAATCCATTTTAAAACGGAAACCCAAGGCATAACTTCCCATGGGGGAAAAGGGCTGCTAAAACACTACCGAAAAAGGGCCCGAAGCCCCAGTTCAAACAAAATCATAGACTACCGCAAATACCTAATTTGCGGATCGCCAAACAAAGCAGACAACTCCCCCACCCCACCTTATTCCCCCATAAATTGCTTCCGGTCCCAAAACCCTTTTGGGGAAACACATCCTTTGGCAGGGTCCCAATTAAAACCTGAAGGATTACAAAAAAAATCTGCAAGGGTTAACCGTCCATTTTCCTCACCAGGGGGGGCTCCCATATTCTTTTTTAAAAAGAAAGATGGTTTTCCCCCTTGAACCTGTATTGATTAAAGAGAATTAAACAAATTACCAAAAAAAACCTTTACCTTTACCACTGACCCCATTTCTGGAAAAGTACAAATGCAAAGATTTTTTCCAATTAGACCACGGCGCCTAAAAAATTTAGTTCGAAATCAGACGGGATAAGGAAACCACTTTAGTCATTTTTGGGGCTTTTTAAAATTTTTTATCCTTTTGCCTTTGTAATCCCCACCCCCCCAACACCTCAAGACATTTTTTAGAGCCCTCCTGGCCCATTCATTCACTACCTGACGAATTTGATTTTCCCCAACTCAATGGAAAACACCAAGACATGTGAAACTTTTCAGAACGCAAAGAAAACCATCTCACATAAAGTTAAAAAATGTAAATTTTCCATCAACTGAACCAAACCTTGGCTAGTATTTCGCCCTCAAGTCATAGAGGGCTCTGTAAAATTTAAAACAATAGTAACTGGGCCACCCCCAGAAACATAAAAATGTCAACTTTAAAAGGTTTTCCAACTTTTATAACCTTCATTAAGAATTCTCAAAATAATTTCCCCATTACACAGTTCTAAGAAAAAAGAATCTTTTTTTTGGTCTCCTCAAACACAAATCCTTCCCTTCCTAAAAACCAAGTTTACTACAGCCCCGAAAAATTCACCTGCCCCAAAAGGCCTTCATTTGGAAGTGGACTTCAACTGGCATTGGGCATTCATCTCAGAGAACAGGAACAAGATTATTACATCCTGTGCGTTTTTTTCTCCCGACTTTTATCAACTCTGAGAAGAAAAATGATGTGGGGGAAAAAGAACTATTACGATTGTCTCACCTTAAGGGAAAGGAGACCCCACTTTAGGGGAAACCCCCACACAAATAATCGTTTTTTTACTGACCACCCAATTTAATTCGTGAATCGCCAAAAATCTATCTCCCGCCAAGCTCGTTTTAGCTTTTCCCCAATCAATTTAAATTTTTTTAATTTTTTATACAGGCCCGGGTCCCTAATGGCAAGGCGGATGCGCATCAAGAATTTCCCAATGATTCCCCCTACAAACCCCTCAAACAATTTTTCCGATCTACGTTTGGGAGTAATCCTATAAAGACTGCTGAAAAAATAAGAAGGGCCTATTTCCACTCCTTTTTGCTCAACCACCGTAATTGCATTTATCCTTAAAAAACAAGAGTGGGCCCACGGCAGCAGCTAATATACCCAAAAAGTAAACGAAGATCCCGAACAACCCTGTTTTTTTAAAATTGCTGGGGACAAAAGGGGGCAAAAGCCAGGAATTTCTATCCGATCTTTTGTGGGCCCAATTATTTTTAAATTAAAAAAAATGTTACCATTGGGGGTTTTGTGCCCGAGCAAGACCCACGTTCCCACCCACCGGTTTTTTTCAAACCTTTTTCCCGTCCCCCTCGCCCTGGGCCATTTTTAGGGCTTTATCGAAAACCTCCTACCTCTAAAGGAAAAAAACTATTCCAGTACGACCCGGGGTCACCAAAGGGGGCACATTTTAACCCATGTACTGTCTACCCTCTGCCAAGGACACCGACCCATAATTCAAAGTGTTTCGCCGCATGGAGTTCCAAAAAGTGATCTCGGATCAGGGGTCTTTACACCAAATTTTTGGGGGAGTTTTTGCTCCCCACTGGGCATTGAATAACATCAACCGCCTTTCACACACAATCAAAGGCCCAAATGAACCACAAATCAGCCCGGGAAAAGTACCGCGACTATTTTGTCCCTACAAGAGACTGGTTGATCTACTTCCTGTGGCTATTTTCGTACAACAACCCCAGAATCCTCCACCAAAAAAACCCCTTCTTTTCAATTTGGGATACCATCCAAACATACTTCCCGATTCCCCCGCTGTTTCCCAAATCCAGCTGCCGCAGAAAGGATCTCTACACTACACAAAAAAATTTCAACATTGAAGGAAAACCCGAAGGCTCAAGAAAATTTTCAAAAAAAGGGGAGAAAAACCTGTAAGACCACACCACTTTGAAATGGGGGGTAAGGGATGCTTCTACCAGAAATTTGAAAATTTAAATGCCTTTTACCAAAAAGGACGAAGTTTGTCGGGCCAAAAGACATCAAGAAAATCAGTCCAGTAGGGTTCGCCAAAATCCCACCCTATGAAGATCCACCCGTATTTTATTATCTCTTCAAACCGCCTGTCCAAAAACCCTTTTCCGGGCGGTTCCTTCCCTCCGATGCAGTGGAATCGATGGGGAAGAACATTTTTTTTTGGGGGCGAAAAACCTGGGCCGAGAATTTTTAGGAACCAGCTGCAATACCCATTAAGTGGCAAGGTTATGGCCCGAAGAAAATTCGTGGGAACCCGTGATTTAACATCAATGCTCCTCGTTTAAATAAGAAAAAATTTCATCAAAGACATCCGGAAAGACCGAGTCGGGTATCGCCAAAAGGCCGCTCTTGAGGTGGGAGCAATGTCAGGAAGCTCCTGCTATACCGTGGAACTTGCTACTGTGTTTGCCCTTAAGTTTGCCCTCAGTCAAGATGGTGGATCGTGTCTCAGCTGGTTGCCATCTTGTTTCCTGTTTCCTGTCCCAGGTACTATATAAACTCCCTAAAGCCTGTTACTTCCTTGCTTGAGTTATTGTGTCCTAGCTCCTGTTTAGCTTACAGTCCTCTCGCCTAGGAACTCACCTTCCATTTTGTTCCCTCTCCTCGCATCCCACCCGGCAAACCTCGAGTGACCTCTTACCGCTCGTCAGTCTCCAGCTACTCCTCACCTTGGATCTTGCCTTCTCCTGCTTTTTCCAGATCAAAAACTCCAGTGCCTCCTTGTTTTGTGTTTTAAAGCCCTGCCATTGGTTTTCCAGCCATACACACTATATCGTAACACCCCCTTTTAATGCCTTTTTGCACCATTGCTTCCCCTCCAAAACTCCGAAAGAGCAGACATTGCACTCTGTGGCCCCCTTTTGATGGGATTTTTTGAACCATTGCTTACCCACCGAAAATCTGAAGAGGAGACATTAGACTAGTGACCCCCTTTTATGCCATTTTGTACTATGCTTCCCTTTCCAAAACTCTGAAAAGAAGATGTTGCACTATGTGGCCCCTAGGTATGCTATTTTTCACTTTGCTTACCATCCAAAAGTGGATAGATTACAATATGTTGCCCCCACTGGAACACAGTTTTGTATCATTGCTTACCTCTAAAATGCCAAAAGAGGAACTTGTAATATGGCCCCCTTTTATTCCATTGTTTACTATGCTTACTCTCGGGACTCCAAAAGAGCTGACATTGCACTGTGGCCCCCATGAGAGCCAATTTTTGAACCCTTGCTTACCCACGAAAACTGAAAGAGCAGACATTTACTATGTGTCCCCCTTGTTATGCCATTTTGTACCATTGCTTACTTTCCGAAACTCTGAGAGAGGAGACGTCGCACTATGTGTCCCTAGGTATGCTATTTTTCATCATTGCTTATCATCCGAAAACTCCAAAATGGATAGGTTACAATATGTGGCCCCCATTGGAATACATTTTTTTTCATTGCATACCCTCTAAAATGCCAAAAGAGGATCGTTGCACTAATGTGGCCCCCTTTTTTTGCCATTTTGCACCATTGCTTGCCCTCCAAAACTCTGAAAGAGGAAACTTGTAATATGTGGCCTCCTTGGTATTCCATTTTTTTACTATTGCTTACCCTCTGGATTTCCCAAAAGAGAAGACATTGCACTATGTGACCCCTTTGTTAATTCATTTTGAACCATTGCTTACCTTCTTCTGAACCTGAAAAGGAGGCATTAAGACTATGTCCCCCCCCTTTGTTATGCCATTTTGAACCATTGTTTACCTTCTGAAACTCTAAAAAAGGGGAGACGTCGCACTATTGGCCACATTTTTAATGCCGTTCGCACCATTGCTTACTTTTCCAAAATTCTGAAAGAGGAGACTTGACCCACGTGGCCCCTGGGTATGCCATGGCAATTTATTCGCTTCAGTCCCTGCTTTTTTAATGGCCCCACAGATAATGTTTACATTACACCTTTTGGCAAACAAAAAGGGAGAGTGCTGCACATTGCCAAAAATAATTAGTCCTTACAGTGTGAAAACAGTGCCGATAAAAATGCAGAATAAAAGCAACACTTATTGTAAAAATTATCAATAGAAAAATTGTACCCACATTGTCCAAGATAGTTATACAGAAATCAGTGAATTTACTACGTGATTAGTGCACAGTATACATTGTGCTATGAAACACCCAGAAAAATAGGGGCAGACATTATTCAGACCGCCATTGGACAGATATAGTAATCTCACATAAGTGCCTAAACCCTCACATTTTTGAAAATATTGTATAATATCTTTCATGAATAACACTGAATAACTGACACTTTGATACAATGTAAAGTAGTCAGTGCCCGCTTGTATCACAGGGAAAAATTTTGGGGCCCTCAAAATAACTCAACACAGCCATCAATTGTCTAAACCGCTGGGGGTAAACAAAAAAAAGTGGAGTCACACCCAAGTGACACAAAAGTGAGTGCACCCCTAAGTGAAAATTGACAAATTGTGCATAAAGTGTCAGCATTTTGTGTCGCCCCCCATTATTTCCCAGCACTGCCATAACTCTTTTCGACATGGAGGTCACAAGCTTCACAGGTTGAAACTACTGGAATCCTCTTCCCTCCCTCCATGATGACATCACAGAGCTGGTGGATGTTAGAGACCTTGTGCCCCTCCACCTTCCATGGTATAAACGGATGGCATCATCTTTAGAAGAAACTTCCTTCTGGGACACAGCCCTTTCAGACCATTTTGATGCAGTGTGGGGCATATGGTCTGAGCATGGAAAGGGTTTGACCCCCACCCCTGTAACATCTGCAGCAATGCTGGCAGCACTCCTCTCTGGATATGAGTTTGTGCACTCACCTTCTTTGTTTGAGACCTGTTCTGAGTGGATCCTGTCTTTTTAAACCACTGTATAGTATTGGCCCCAGCGCTGCAGCTCATTGTCAGGGTGTTGGCCCCGTGCTGCAGCTGAGTGTCAGGTGATAGCATCTTCTTATAGCATTGGCCATCTTTATATGAGCAGCAATTCTTGTTTCAGATCTTCAAACAGCTCTTGCCTTGAGGTTCCATGTTGAACTTCCAGCGACCAGAAAAGAGCGATAACATCAAATTTACCACACCATTCAAACCTGAGACCCTTTAACATATGACACCATGGAGGGAAAAGGGCAAATTGGGCACAATTTGCCCCATTTTCACTTAGACTGCCCTTACTTTGTTGTCAGCGGTTAAGATATTGATGACTGTGTTTTGAGCACACCAATTTACACGGTTATACAAGCTTACACCCGACTACTTTACATTGTATCCTAGTGTCCAGATCTTCAGTGTTTGTCCCATGAAAAGAAAACAATATTTATAAACATGTGAGGGTGTACTCACTTGTGAGATACTGTATATAAGGAGGGTGTACTCACTTTTGTATGTTTGGCATGCATTGCACTTTAAATTTCCATACATGAACAGATCCAACTGCCCCCATGAATATCACATACATTATCCCCGCATGCTATATCTTGTCCATATAAGTGATATATAAAAATGCTCTTTAACTGCTACACATAGATGCATAGAAATGCCCAGATAAATAGTGCACACATTTTCCAACTGCCATATATTTTCCAGATACATTTTGGACAAACCTTTGGACAAATCCAATTACCACAGATAAAATATGCAATAATGCCCAGATAAGCGAACACACTGCCCATAGATAAATAGTAGATTGGGAAGCTCCATGGGGAGGTCCCTCCCCTACCCCCTCCATTGTAGATTGTAAGCTCTCATGGGCAAGGTCCTCTCCTTCCACCTCCATTGTAGAGTGTAAGCTCTCACGGGCAGGGTCTCTCTCCTCCTCCATTGTAGATTGTAAGCTCTCGTGGGCAGGGTCCTCTCTCCTCCTCCATTGTAGATTGTAAGCTCTTGCGGGCAGGGTCCTCTCTCCTTCCTCCTCCATTGTAGAGTGTAAGCTCTCGTGGCGGGGCCCCCTTCCCCTTTCCTCCTCCATTGTGATTGAAAGCCTCGCGGGCAGGTCCTTTTCCCCCCTCCTCCGTTGAGTTTGTAAGCTTTGGGGAAGGGTCTTCTCTCCTTCCCCTCCATTAGATTGAAAGCTTCGCGGGCAGGGGCCTCTCTCCTCCTCCTTTGTTGATTGAAGCTCTCACGGGCGGATCCTTTCCCTCCATTAATAGATTGTAAGCCCTCCCCCAGGTCTTTTTCCTTTTATTGTAGATTTAAGTCTCGCAGGCAGGCCCTCTCTCCTCCCCCATTGTAGATTTTAGCCCCTGCGGGCAGGTACCCTTTTTCTTCCTCCCCTTTGTAGATTGTAAGCTCTCGCGGAGGGTCCTCTCTCCTCCTCCCCCATTGTAGTTGTAAGTCTCGTGGGCAGGGTCCTCTCTCTCATCCTCCATTGTAGATTGTAAGCTCCAGGACAGGGTTCTCTTTCCTCCTCCATTGTAATTGTAAGCCTCCTGGGCAAGGTCCACCTCCTCTTCCATTTAGATTGTAACTCTCTACCGGGTCCTCCTCCTTTCCTCCCCATTGTAATTGCAAGCTCTCATGGGCGGGGCCCACTCCCCTCCCCCATGTAGTTGTAAGCTCTCCGGGTAGGGTTTCTCTGCTCCCCCTCCATTTTGATTGTAAGATCTCGCAGGCCGGGTCCTCCCCTCCTTCCTCCTCCTTTAGTTTTGTAACTCCAGGGGCAGGGTCCTCCTCCTCCCCATTGTAGTTTTGTAAGCTCCGGGGGCGGGGTCCTTCCCTCCTCCCACTGTAGATTATAAGCTCTCGGGGGCAAGGCCCTCTTCCTTCCTCCTTGTAGATTGTAAGCTTCGTGGGCAAGGTCCTCTCTCCCCCCCACTGTAATTAAAAGCTTCGGGGGAAAGGTCCTCTCTCCTTCCTCCATTGTAGATTGTAAGCTCTCATGGACAGGGTCCTCTCTCCTTCCTTCTCCATTGTAGATTGTAAGCTCTTGCGGGCACTGTCCTCTCTCCTCCTCCATTATAGATTGAAAGCTCTCTTGGACAGGGTCCTCTCTCCTTCTCCCCTTTGTAATTGTGACCCCCGGGCGGGGTCCTCTCCCTTCCCCCCTTCTCTCTCCCCCCATTGTAGTTTGTAAACCCCTTGGGGGAGGGTCCTCTCTCCTTCATTCTCCATTGTAGAATGTAAGCTCTTGTGGGCAGGGATAAATAGACTACTTTGTCCAAATGATCAGTAAACTGCCTGGTGCCACAACCACTGGGGCTGCCGAAACATAAGCATAAGTTACAGCTCTTGGGCCCCAAAGCAGTGCAGAGCACATCCCCAACAACCAATGGTTTACTTATAACACTGGGGTCTTCTTGTGTGGCAAAGGGACCTTTGGGTTCCTCAGACTCTAGAGCCCAGGTATGTGTTCCATCTCTGCACTTTCTATTTAAATTGAGTTGTGTGTGCTTCACTTTGAGCCACGCAATGGTATAAGTCTTTGCTCCATTTATTCAACTGAATACCCGTAAAAAAAGTCTTCAAATGTATACATTGGTGAACCCATAAGCTTTAGTAGCCCAAACATGGTCTACCAGTCAATATGTTGGCCTGTTTTACTCAAGTATACATTTTATCTGATGGACATAAAAGCATAGTATATTCAATCTTATTATGCCTTCAATGGCTCCCAGTTACTAATGTTCACTGACATGCACTCTTTATTTGCTCACAGTCTTCTTACTGGTAATGCCTCATAGCCCCACTTTGGCAATATGGCTTCTTGGGTCTATAGCTCATGGTTGCTATTATTCTATTCCTTAAACCTAGTGCAGGCTCCTTAGGTATCTCAGATGATTACACTAAACAATCTCACCTTCTACAGCCAGCACTTACTTTTAAGTGCTACCCCTTCGCACAATGGGGGCACAGTATTAATTTAGTTTCAAAATCAACCCAGTGTATCAAGCCACTCTCCCCTAGACATAGATTAAAAGGGAAGTACCCTCTGAAGTAACACCCCATCTATAGGGGCACAGCTGAACACAACCTCCTGCCAGTCACCTCCCGACTTGAAGGGGTTTTCTCCCACTCCCCCTTTCCCCTCCATTGTAGATTGAAAGCCTCACGGCAGGGTCCTCTCTCCTTCCCCTCCTTTAGATTGAGGCTTCGCAAGCGGGGTCCCCCTCCTTCCCCCCCTTTAACGGGGGAGGGGATCCGCTGGGCCAAAGCAACGATAAAACTAACCACCCCGGGGAACGGAGTCAAGTACCCCCCGTTTTCCCCAAGCCCGCCGAAAAGCGGGATGGTCTTCTGCGGCTTAGGCTCCCAGGCGTTACCCCTGACGTGATTGCTTGCGATGGCGGCCCGGGTAAAGCGGGTGCAAATCGTAATCCGGAGGCTAGTCGGGGACAGCAAAAAGGTCAGGGCGGCGGCAATTTCGGGTCAGGATCAGAGGGAGGGCAGGCGGGAAAACAGAAAGGGTCGGAAAAAGTAAGCAGGGGGACTGGTACACGGGAAATCAAGACTAACTCAAAAAACCTAAACCCCAAAAACCACCCAACAGACGGCAGCGATTGCGGGGAATGTTTACCATAATAGGACCAGGGGCCGACAATTACCCAATTAAAGGCCGCTGGCCCCTTTAAATCCACCACCCTTCCCAGCCTTTAAAGCCCAGGGATTTGGGCGGCGGCTGTCAGAGCGGGGAGACAGGAGGGGGCTAAAAGTAGGGGGTTTTCCCCGCCCAGGCAAAAGGGCCCCGGGCTGCGGGCACCCCCGCCCCCGGCCGGCCCCCGTGCGCACCGGGGGAAACGGCCGCGGGGGAGCGGGGCGCCGCGCGCCGTGACGACCCCCCCCCCTTTAGCTCTCCCCCTCCTTTGAAATTTGCGGGAGATCAGGGGACAAATTGGCCCAGGTTCCCATGAACCTCCTCCGGGCCAAACCCTTCCAGTCGATAAGATAAAACCCGTTTCCCCCTCACTGCCCTTTCTCCCCAGACCTCCTTGACCCTAAAAAGATGTTTCGTGCTAGCACGGGAGAAGGGAGACGGTCTGCGGGAAAAGCGGTTTCAGCACCCCCGGGCTTGGGGAGGGACACGTGAACGCTTTTTCGGGATACAGAGTCGGGGGCAGGCGAAGTTTTATGGGAGACGGGGTTTTAAAAACGCTGGAGACCACAAAGGACCCAGGTATTTGGGGCCCAATTTGTAATGGCATTTAAAACGGACGTACTTACAGATAAAAAAACCCCTATCCCGGGGCTCAAATAGGGCCCGGGGGCCCCTACGGCCCTGTCACCTGCGCTTGGTGCGGGCAGAAGCCTACAGGGCCTGTCGTTGAGCTGCCAAGACCCTTGTGTCCCTTACTTGGCACCACGGCAGGACAAGAGACGAGGAGCTAGGGGAGAGGTGGGCGGGGAAAAAACCCAAAGACCAAAAAGGGGGGGACCCCCAGGATTCGACTCTAAAGATTTAAAAGAAAATTTGGCCCAGGAAGAAATAAACCAGTTATCTGACGAGCGGACACAAAGTGCCGAAAAGGTGCCCAACACCTGTTAACCCGTTCTACCTGCCCGTATTTTTGAGGGTGGTATGCAGATGAAAAATCCCTGAACTGCAACGACAGCACGGGACCCCCCAAAAATTTAGCGAAAAACGACTCCTCTGTGGGAGACAACATGAAACGGAGACTGGCAACGGAAAATTGTTGGAAAAAAGTTGGGGCCGCTGGGGGCAGGGGGTTAACCCCAGGCAGTGGGATAAAGTGACCCATTTTCGAGAAGGTCGGTTACCACCCATATGCCGGGTTTTTCCCCAAGAAGGGGGAAGGGATCTGTGAAAAAAGTCCTGGGACAGGGGCCCCGGGGGTTTTTCCCGGCACAAAAAGGGGTGAAGAAGGCCCGCGGCTTGAGGCGAGAACTTATTCGGGCACAGGAGGAGAGGCCAGCACAAAGTCCCTGACGTCTTAAGGAAAGGGTGGGCCACCATAGTAGCGGGAGCCCAGCTAAAGAGATTTAAAGGGATTCCGGACCCCCAACTTTTTTCGGGAAAATGCCCCACTTCAGATTCAAAAGCCCAAAGCCGGGCGCACTACGTCTTCCAGGGAGCACACTTTGAAGATCCCGGGGGCACCCGGGACGAGGCGTTCAGGAGGGACAATGTGCTGTGGAGGAGAGTCGAACCCCCGTAACAAGGCGCGAGAAAGGTGTCAGCTTTGACGTTTTTCCCCGGGCTGGCCGAAAGTGTGCGAAATCAACCCGGGGCGAAAAAAAGGGACCTCAGCCTGCCGGGGATTCAGCGTTGACCGATGAGATATAGGAGATTTTTATGGTGGGAAAATATCTGGGGTGACGGCCCCCCCAGCAGGTGACCCCACCTCTAGGGCCAGTTTTTAGGGCCAGTAATTCGCGTCCCCTAGGAATATTTTCTCGGCCGGAGAGAAAGTCTTGGAGAAAATCCGACTTTATAGTTTACCCGAGGGGCCCTCTCGGGGAGGACACACCTTCACCCACCGGGAGGCATCCACTTCCAGAATAAAGGGGGGGTTTTCGGGCCCGGGGCGGACAAAAACCGAGCAGAACGAACGCGGGTTTTAGACGGCAAAGGGTTCTTGAGCCCCGGGGCCAGACTTGGGATTGGGCGTTTTTTTTTGGTTAGACCCCCAGAGGACCACAAGCGTAGAGAAATGTGAAAATAATTGTTTTAAAATAATTGGCAAACCCTAGGAAACGTTGAAGGGCCCCAAGGGGCCCACCATTTTGGGGCCACTGCAACATGGGAAGTTTGAGGGACCCCATCCCGGACCCTTATAGAGACAGTCCCCAAAAAGGGCGGCTGGTACGTTCAAAGAGACATTCTTTTTCAAAAAGGAGGGGGTACGGAGTCCCTTAGGCCCGGCGAAGTGGTGGGCGAGATTACGAGACCCGGGAGAAAAGAAAGGATATCGTCCAAGTAGCAATAACACAGTGAGAGTAGGCCCCCGGAAGATCTCATTGACGAAGCTTTGGAATACAGCAGGAGCGTTGCAGAACCGAAAGGTAACCCGATACTGAAGTGGCCATCCGCGATTAACGCTGTTTTTTACTCGTCGCCTTTTCCCAAAACGGATCAAAATTAAGCACCCCGAAGATCCACTTGGGAATATTTTCGCACCCGCAGGCGGGCGAAAAGTTCCGATATCAAGGGCAGAGGTAGCGTTTTTTAGGTGATTTTTTTTTTAAGCCCCGAAAAAAAAAAAGTCGATGCAGGCCCGGAAGGACCATCTTTTTTTTCCCAAAGAAGAAACCGACTCCTGCCGAGGGGATTACGGGTAAAAACCCTTTGCGGAGTTTCCCTTTATGTATTCAGCCTCGCCTTTGTCTCCGGGGGGAGAGTGGATAAACCCGGCCTTGGAGGATCAGCCAGGTGCAGGTCAAGGGACAGTCTAAGGCCGGTGAGGAGGGGGAGTTCACCCGCCCCCGAAAAAACACACAAAGTCCAATATGGCGTAGGGAGACCTGAAGGGGCTTGGGAACTTCAGGAAGCGACCTGAGAGCGAGTTGTGGTGCAGACAGGCAAAGTGAGTGAAAATGGGAACTCCAACGCATAATTCACCTGTGCTCCAACCAAAGGGCGGAGTATGGTCCTGCAGCCCAAGGAGGCCGAAGGGCTTCAGAGGGGACCCAGGCAGGACAGAAGTGGGAAGTTTCCTTGTGAAGGGCCCCAACTGCGGAAAGGGGGGGGCCCTACGGAAAAATGGCGTCCTTAAGGCTTTTCCCACTGACCGAAGGGCACAAATAGGGTTCTGCAACGGAGTCACCGGAGACAAAACCTGGGCACCAGTTCGTGGCTTATGAAATTTCCTGCCGATCCAGAATAAAAAAAAGGCGGGGCCGAAAGGGCTGTCCCGGGGAAGCACCAAAAAAACGGGCCTGGTCAGACGGGGAGAGGGCCCTTCGAACCTAGGGTTTTCCCCCCTCGAGCCCAAAGGGGCGGAAGTTTCCCCGGGCACCGGACAGTCCCCAATGAAGTGGGCCCGAACCCCCCAAAAGAAACACAGGCTTCTGGCGACGCTGTGAACTTCCTCCTGGGAAGGTGGGCTTCTCGAGCTGCATAGGGTTTTTTCTTCAGAGCCATCGGAGGAGAAAAGGGGAACGTGGAACTGGGGGCCCAAGCGGAGGAAAAGGGGTGGACGGACCCCTTTTCCCGTTGTAGGGGAGCTCCTGTTGCCTTTTTGGGGAGCGAATAATCACCGGTCCCCAAAGGATTAGGTTCATCCAAGGCACTGGGAGATCCCGGCGGCGACTCGTCCTTGTTCGCCCCCAGCTTGTTCCATCCCAGCCCGAAGGAGAGTGCGAAACGCCAGAATACTGACCGACAGGGTGTCGCCCTGACGAAGCCAAGCAGCGCGGCGGCAGCCAGGAATACGGCCCCGGTTCCCAAAGACGGTGCGGAAAACCCCCGGGGGAAGGTTTTAAGGTCCCGCCGTCAAGGGTCCCCCCCGATCCCCTAGTGGGGTAGCCCAAACCAAGCTTTTTCCAACAAAAAAGGCTGATTTTGAAGGCCACCTTGGCTCGTTTGTAGGAAATGGCGCCCATCATCTCGGGTGGATGGGCATGGGGATGAAACCCCCCGCACTTCTTGGGGTCTCATCGTAGCGAGAGGGGGGTGGCAGAAGCAGAGAGGGGCCCGAAGCTGAAGCAGTAGAGCAATAGATGCCGGAGCAAAGGTGCAGGTGCTGAGGTGGCAGCCGGTGGAGGCAGACGATTTCCCCCCGGTTTTTGCATCTTTGGGCCCCAAACTGGGCGATGCGTTGACTCTGCTGGGGAACTGTCGTGATGTCCCGGGGGGGGGGGGGGATAAAAAAAAAAGAAAAGGTACCCCCGGCGGAACCATGGGGCCCTCTGTCTGTAACGGGGAGTGGATCCGCTGGCCAAACCAAACATGAAGCTAAGCCCGCCAGGGGGAAAGGGTCTAATAGCCCCCCGGTTTTCACCAGACCCGCCGCAAAGCGGGATGGGCTTGCTGCGGGTGAGGCTACCCAGGTCGTTTCCCCTGACCTACTTTTGCTGCGAGGGGGGCCGGGGTACAGCGTGGTCAAAATCTTACCCAGGCGTATCGGGGGGCAGGCAGAAAGGCAGGGAGCCGGCAGAGGGTTTGTGGTAAGGCAGGGAGACGGTCAGGGCAGGCGGGGGGAAACGGCAAGGTCAGGAAAAGTAAGCAGCGGACTGGTAACGGAAATCAAAACTGAAAATAACACACTCAAACGCTCCAAAAAAACACCAAAAAGACGGGGCGAGTGCTGGAATGCTACCATAAAAGGGCCAGCGGCCACAAATTTCCCAATTTAAAGGGGCGCTGGCCCTTTTAAACCTGACCAGCCCTCGCGGGGGGGCCTTTAAGCAGGGGTTTTGGCGCGGCGGCTTCAGAGCTGGAGACAGGGCGGGGCTGGTAAGTACGGGGTTCCACCCTAGGGGAGAAGGACCAGGCTGCGGGCAGCGCACAACCCCCTGCCCCCCACCCCCCCCCTGCCCGGCCCCGGCCCCGGCGGCTGCCGGGCGCCGCCCCGCCGTCCCCCCTCCTTGTACATTGTAATTCTCGCGGGCAGGGGCTTTTTTTTTCCCCTTCCCTTTATTTTAAAATTTCAAACTCTATGGAAATTTCTTCCCTCCTCCATTTAGATTGTCAGCTCTCACGGCAGGGGCCTCTCCCTTCATCCCCCATTGTAGATTGTAAGCTTCATGGCAGGGTCCCCCTCTCCTCCTCCATTTTGGGTTTTAAACTCTCACGGGCAGGGGCCTCCTCCTCCTGCTTGTAGATTGTAAGCTCTCGCGGCCCGGGGGCCCCTTTTTTCCCCTTTCCCCCTCCGTTGAGATTGTAAGTCTCGCGGGGGAAAGGATCCTCTCCATCCTCCATTGAATTGTAAGCTCTCATGGGAGGTCCTCCCCTTCTTCTCCTTGTAGATTGTAAACTCTCGCGGTCAGGGGTCCTCTCTTTTCCCCCTCCATTGTAGATGTAAGCTCCGCGTAGGGTCCTACCTCCCCATTTTAGATTTTAAGCTCTCCGGGCAGGGTCCTCTCTCCCTTCCCCCCCATTGTAATGTAAGCTCTCGTGGGGAGGGGCCTATCTCCCTTTTTCCTCCCTTTGTGATTGAAACTTCATGTGGGAGTGTCCCTCTCCCTCCT
>JAODAL010069945.1:0-16134 GCA_025379985.1 Phyllomedusa bahiana
TCTTTTTGCGGATGTGGCTAAATCAGTTTCTCGGATTTTTACCAAAAACCCTTTCTTTGGGATTTTTGAACCAAAATTTTTGTACGGGTTTTGACGCTAAAAAAACCTTTTTCTTTGTGGTTTGGGTTTTTACCTAAAATCCTTTCTTGGATTTTTACCTAAAATCCCTTTCTTGGATTTTTTGCTAAAATCCGTTTGCTAGGAATTTTTACCAAAAATCCATTTTTTTTGCGATTGTGACGCTAAAATCCTCTTTTCAGATAGTGGCAAAAATTTTTTTCCGTTTCTTAAAAATCCTTTTTTTGGGGTTGTAAACCTAAATCCGTTTCTACGGATTTTTAGCTAAAAACCGTTTTTCACGGATTTAAAGCTAAAATCCTTTTTTGCGGGTTTTTTATAAAAACTTTGCGGATTTTGAGCTAAAACCTTTCTTTTGGGGTTTTGAGCTAAAACCGTTTGCTACGATTTTTGACTAAAAAAACCGTTTTAGGGTTTTTTTACGTTAAAACCCCTTTGCTCGGATTTTGACGCTAAAATCCCTTTTTTGCGTTGACGCTAAAAATCCCTTTCTTTTTTATTGTGACCCAAAACCCTTTTTCACATTTTTTACGCTAAAATCCGTTTCTTTGCTTTTGCGGAAAAATTTTTTTGAATTGGCCAAAATCCATTTCTTTTGGGGGTTTGACGCTAAAATCCTTTTCAATGTGACGCAAAACCCTTTGCAGATTTTACGCTAAAATCCCCTTTCTTTTGGGGATTGGGGCCTAAAATCCTTTGTACAAATTTTGGGGCTAAAAACTTTGCCCCCGGGTTTTGACGCTAAACCCGGGGGTTTCCTGGCGGATTTGGCTAAAATCCTTTTTTAAGAATTTTTACGCTAAAATCCGTTTGCTACGATTTGAGCTAAAACGTTTGTCGATTTTGACGCTAAAATCGTTTCTTTGGGATTGTGCGCTAAAATCCCCTTTGCTACGGATTGTGATGCTAAAAACCGTTTGCCACGGATTTTGCGCAAATCCGTTTCTCTGCGGTTTTGATGTAAAAATCCTTTGCATGGACTTGACGCTAAATCCCTTTTCACGATTTTTTCGCTAAAAAAAATTTGCTACGGATTTTTTGGGGTAAAATTTTTCCGTTTCTTATTGTTTTTTTTCCCTTTGACGCTGAAATCCGTTTCTTTGCAGATTTTGACGCTTAAATCTTTCTTTGCGGATTTTGATGCTGAAATTTTTCTTTGCAGATTTTTATGTTGAAATCTGTTTGATATGGTTTTTTGGACGCTGAAATCCGTTTCTTTGCAGATTTTGATGCTGAAATCCGTTTCTTTGCAGATTGTATTAGAAGGGTTTTGGTTTTGGTTTTAGGTGTTTTTTGTCCCACTGCAGGGAGACAGACCCAATGTTCACATGTGAACTAAACAAAAATTAGTTCTTAGGGTATGGACGTTGGCAATTTGACCCTTTTAGCAGGATGCAGACATAACTGTGGCTTTCTTCCGCATATCCATAGTGAAATAGATTAAGGGTTTGTGCACACGGCATCTTTGGATCTGTGTTGGGTCCGAAAAGTGCACCAAAAAATGCAGCGTTTTTCGGATGCAAAACGCAGGTGAGTGTTTTGATCTGTATTGCATGCAGCAGGATCACACCTACAATCCCCCTCCCCTCCTTATACAGCATGGCCAAAATTTTTTGAGAATGACACAAAAAAGATATTTTCACCTGATCTTTTTGCCCTCGGGTTTTTTATGTGTGTTTTGTCAAGTTTTTATCACATCAGAAATACAATCAATCATTTTATGTTAACAAAAGCTTTTTATTGAAAAGTTTAGAATGATTAATGCAGCAATCAATTTTTTGGCAGTTTTGACCCTTCTTCTTCAGGACCTCTGAATTCCCCCTGGATGCTCTCAATCCTTCTGGACCAAACCCTGACTGATACCCTCCATTCTTGCACAATCATGCTTCATTTTGTCACAATTTGTTGGGTTTTTGTTTGTCCCCCCGTCCTTGATAATTTGAGCACAAGTTCCAATGGGATTAAGATCGGGGGAGTTCCAGGCCATGGCCCCAAAAATCCTTTTGTTTTTTTCCGGGCCCTTTTTGTTATCACCTTTGCTTTATGGCAAGGTGTTCCATCATGCGGAAAAGGCATTGTTGATCACCAAATGCTCGGAAACGGTTGGGAAAGTTCTTTGGGGGACTTCTGGCCATTCTTTATTTGATGTGTTTTTAGGCAAGACTTTTTAGAACCCGTTTCCCCCTTGGTGAGAAGCGCCCCCACACTGAATGGTTTTGGATCTTTCAGTTGGCATGAACAAATGGGGGTACCGCTCACCTTGTTTTCTCCGAACAAGTTTTTCCAGAGTTCCAAAACATTGGAAAGGGGATTCATCAAAAAAATGACTTTACCCCAGTTTCAGCATCCATCCCTGTCCTTTGGCAGAAATCAGTCTGTCCCTTTTGTTTTTTCTGGAGAAAGTCGCTTCTTTGCTCCCCCCTGACACCCGGGCCTTGCTCCATGAGTCTCCGCCTCACAGGCATGAGTGCACTCAACCTCCTGCTGCTTTTCCACAAGCTCTGCACTGTGGTACCCTTTCCAAGCTGAAACATTAAGAAGGGTCGGCTTGTGGGCTTTCTTGGGCGCCCTGGAGCCCTTTTTGGGAACAAAGGAACCCCTCTCCTTGAATTCCTTTTATGATGCGATAGTTTTTGGGCTGAGGTGCAAACTTTCTAGCTGCGATCCTTCCCCGTTTGGCCAGTTTGTGCAGTGCAAAGATGACTGAACGTGTTCTTTAGAGATAACCATGGTTTAAAAGAAAGAAAAAATGAGCCAAGCCCCCAGCCTCTTTTAAAAGTGTCCCGTGGGGTATTCTTACTTAACATACAGATTGATCTCCACCCCGCCTCATCAACACCCCACCTGTGTTAAAGGAGCAATCACTGAAACTTTTAGCTGGTCCTTTTAAGGGGGCCCTTTCATGAAGTTGAAATGTGTTTGGGGGAAAAAAGTTTTCATTTTCTAGCAACTATTGCTTTGCAATTAATTGCTGTTAAGCTGTTTTCACTCTTTATAACATCGGAGTATATGAAAATTTGGGCCATTAAAAACCTGATGCAGTAGACTTTGTAAAAATTAACATTTGTATCATTCTCAAAACTTTTGGCCATGACTGTACACACAGGGGAGGGGGAGGCATGTGAGGTCACCACCAGACCACATTCACAGCAGTGCTGTATTTCATTGTTTGTCCATGAGGAAAAAACGGTTTTTTTTGGGATGTGCTCCCTCTGGTGGCTAAGAGTGGGAAATATTGAAAATTATTATGCATTTTTTTAATATTTACCCACAAACTGAATAAAGGAAAAAAAATAACAAAAATTAGACAAAAATTAAAACTTAATATTTAAATCAAAAAAAAAAAAAATTGATGACAGATTCCCTTTAAGATTTCTTAGAACCTATCAATATAAGCATCACAAACTTTTAACTCCATCCATTTACAGAGCTGGCTAATAACACATATAGAATAGATTGGGAGATATGTTATTAACTGAAAGTTCAATCTATTTAGCTTGATGTAAAGGGTAAATATTTTCTTTGAGCTCCATTATTAAAGAAACACCTCTGATTATAGCTATGGGTTTGCAATACCTTCTCAAACACACAGAACACTTAAACCGCTCTCCCCCTCAAAAAAAGGTCTCTTGCCTAGGATTGTGCTCTTCTTCTGTGCAGGACACTGTACAGGAGCCGCTGCTGGGGGCGCTGCAGTCCGTGCACATGGAGGTGCAGTATGAAGGTAAGTGGCTCCAGCACAGGCTGACAATGTGTTACCCGCAGCGGGTGTATAACAGCCGGAGCAGCAGTGTTGGCGCTGATGACTTTCCATGCGGTGTACGAGCAGCTGTGACAACCCCACCCACCCCCCCGCCGCCCGGGCCGGCGAGGAGCTCAGCTCTCTGCTCAGGCTGCGCATTGTCGCTTCACACCCTCTCTGGTGTCCGTGCTGTGACTCCGCCCACCCGAGGCTGATTTGCATATCCCACAATGCTCTGCGCTTCTCCTGTGTAAAATTCTTCAATGTGAAGAGCAGCACAGCACTTGTCAGTGCAGCGCCGCGATGTGTGCAGGGGCTGCGGGCGGGCCGGGGGGCCCCGGGGGGCGCGCCAGTTATCTGGATACTCTGGTTTCTCTTCAGACCGAAAAAATCTTTCGCCTTTTACTAAAGATTTCCGTGGAGAGGAACGACCATGAGTTTCATGTAATTTTTTGATGCCCGGTGTGAGCTGGGCTTTCCTTGTTTGGTGAAAGATAGAAAAGCTTAGATGTTTGTAAACTTTATTCACTTTAATTGTTGTGTAATTCGTGAAGCGATTGCATTTCTATATAAAGATCATTACATGAAATGAGTTATGTTGGTAATGGAATGTCCAAATAATTACTGCTGGGTTCCCATAGTTCCCGTGGGTTCCCTTCTTTTCATGTCTACCATCTTGCCATGAAGGGTGGGAGATAGTGCCCTGGCCAACAACCCGTGCAATTGGTAGGGCTGGTTCACATGGCTTAAAATGGGACGTATTTCAGTCCGGAATTCACGGCGTACTGCGTGAATAATGGGCTGGAATACATCCCAGTCATTACGGTAATCCACAGTTCTCATAGAGAACTATGAATTACGTCTCCTCTCCCTGCTCGCCGAATACGCCGCCGGGAGAGAGAAGTGAAATGTCATTTACTAGTGGCGTATATGCGCCGCTGGTAATGAAAGTCTATGGGGCCGCTCACGCCCCGCAATTACGCCGTGTGAACATTGCCGTATCCATAAAACCGTTGTCAGAATATCGGACATCGGCATCATCGCTTCTCGGCCTCATGGCTAAGATCAAGTGTAGTATCTGTTCTTATCAGTCATCCTGGCGGTCTGTAGAGAAGCCGCTATAGGATGGCTGTGTCGGGGCAGAGAACCACACTGGGGGTAGGGAGGGGGTGTACGCGGTTGCTTGAAAGACAGCAGCCGTAGGTGACTCCCCCCCCCCGGATCGAAGCCATGTAGTTTGAGGGGACTATGAAGCCCTAAGTGTGATGTGCCCCAGGATTGACGACCCTGGGGGTGCTTAACTCACTGGGTGTGGGACCCCACTTGAGTTTCGGCACATTTTTCACGGCACTTAAACTTTCACTGTCCCTCAAGCACACGTCCTTTTTTCCCCGGCCTTCTGGCTAGGAAATAGGGAAATTTTTTTTATTTCCGGCCCGGGTGTCCGGCAGTTGCCCACTGCGCACATCTCACTTTATTTTATTTTACACGTCCGTGTGTTACGTTTGTCCCCTTTGTGTTTTTTTGGATTTTGGGATGCGGTACCCTTCTGGGACCCCCCCGAGGTCTAGGGGAGAATGTGTGGCCATCAGGGTTTCCCTTCTCCCCCTGCAAACCCCGGCACTCTTCGGAGTCGGCCACCAGTGAGCACTTGGTCGAAGTTTGGTGTGGCAGGCCATTCTGACGCCAATGTGCAAGCTTGTCGGTCCGGTCTGCTTCGGCAGTAGGACCCAGCCTCTCTTCGGAGTTGGCTACCTGGACTGCACTGGTGGAGGTTTGGTTTTGGCAGGCCATTCCAATACCTAAGTGCACGTTCGTTGGTTCGATCGCTTCGGCAGTAGAACCTTTTGTGTGGGGAAACCCCTGCAGGTGCCTTCTGGCCCGGTGGGGGAACACTTTGTTCCGTTTCTGCTTCGGCCCAAAAGGAATGGGGTTGGAAGTGTTCTTTTGCAGGAGCCTTCTGGGCCGGCAGGGAAAACTCTGTCCGCTCCAGGTATATGGGGGAAACCCCTTACTTTCAGTATGGGCTGTGATAGACCCTATCCTCTTGCACTGTTTTTGTGTGGCACTCGTGTTGCACTTTTTTTTGTGCATTTGGTGTTAGTTGCACGTTCTTAGGGCTTCAAAAAAAAAAAAAAAAAAAAATAGGCATCATCAATGTTTGTACGGGTTTGTGAGTCTAGTTTATAATATATTGAACATTTTGGCCATTAAATAGGACCATGTATTTTTGATAACATACCTCTCATATTGGCTCCAGTCTGGTTATGCCTCCCATATCATCATCTATTTTCCTGCAATATACTGAGTGACACTTTAATTATTGTGTTTGTGATTTCTATTCTTTATATATTTTGAATGTCCCTGGATGATTAGGATTGTTAAAGGAGATTTTTTTTTGTCTGATAGAAAGTCCCTGATGAACCCTAGTTATTAAAAGCAAGGGGGAAACGCGTAGGACAAGGTATTGGGACAATATATCTCAAATATTGCAAAAGATGGTAGGTTTTGGGAAATATATTAGTGCTAAAAAGCAGCTATAAAATGAGGTATATAAGGCGCTAAGACTACTTGTTAAAACAAACAGACGTTTAATTAGGACATAACAGGGAATAAAAAGAATTAAACGTCTGTTTGTTTTAACAAGTAGTCATAGCTCCTTATATACCTCATTTTATAGCTGCTTTTTAGCACTAATATATTTCCAAAATCTATACTCTGGAGCCCGTTTGCAGGCGGCACAGAGGAGGAGAGGCGGCTGCAGAGACTACCACCGATAGGCTTGTGGAGAGTTGCGCCTCCTGACTTGCGCAAAATCACCAGGTTAGTGCAATACTGACCAAGTATTATTCATCTGTCCAAACACTCTGCACTAGGGGCGCCCTGCTTTGTGTTTTGTTTTTCGCTATACAGCAAAAGATGGTAGGTAGCGCACACCTAGGACAATGAGTTAAGAGAAATGGGTGCAAAATGGAAAGGGACCTCCGTCCAGATATCTAGTAAATAATATCCACTGCACACCAATTGAATTTTTCAATGCAAGAACAAAAGTATTTATTGTGACAATAAAAAGGGGGGAGGGGGTCATCTATATCTAATATATCATTACAAAAAACATACTCAGTAAATGTTTTACATCGAATAATAGATGTTATAATGTGGCGACGTTTCGGCAGTAAACCTTTATCAAGCAAACATCTAAAGGAAAAAATGAGAAGATACTGAGAAGGGAAGTAATGGTGATGTAGGTAGGTATTCACTATATGTATAAATAGAAAGTAGGTAGCACATATAAATGTGGTTGGAGAAAGGGTAGGTATGGCTGGATTGTAAGCAAAAGCAGCCAAATTGCGGGCGTAGGCGGCGTCGGAGAATAGGTGATACTGGACGAAACGTCCGAGGCGGAGGAGAAGCGCCCCAGTGTATCTAAGCCTATCCAGTATATACTTCCAATACATAAATCAGTGGCACACTAAAGACTAAGTAAAACCTCAAGTTATATAGGAATATAGGAAATGCTTTACATCTAAGGAATATATTAAATACCTTGTTCTGTTATTTTAGTGTATTTGATGTTATTTTGTATTAAGCTCACCTCCCAACACGTCAAGGGGTTCCCAGAGCAGGTGAGTCCCTACACTAAAACATGTTACCTTGCTAGGAGTCCATTCAGACTGCCACTTCCCCAGGAGTGATAGGAACCTGCAATTGAATTAACCTGCACGGATTTAAAAGAGGTGGCTGAGTGCAGCAAGCCAATGAGATTGCCATCTCCCAAATAGACTACAAAATGTAAAAAGCTGTGCACATCTAATATATACTTTTTGTATATATACATTTTGTATTCTATTTGGGAGATGGCTGTGTATCTAAGCCTATCCAGTATATACTATTCGCTGAGCTGTGTATCTAAGCCTATCCAGTATATACTATCCGCTGGGCTGTGTATCTAAGCCTATCCAGTATATACTATCCGCTGTGCTGCGTATCTAAGCTACCCAAAGAAATTTACTAATCCGTGGGCTGTGTATCTAAGCCTATCAGTATATACTATCCGCTGGGCTGTGTATCTAAGCCTATCCAGTATATACTATCCGCTGGGCTGTGTATCTAAGCCTATCCAGTATATACTATCCGCTGGGCTGTGTATCTAAGCCTATCCAGTATATACTATCCGCTGGGCTGTGTATCTAAGCCTATCCAGTATATACTATCCGCTGGGCTGTGTATCTAAGCCTATCCAGTATATACTATCCGCTGAGCTGTGTATCTAATCCTATCCAGTATATATGATCCGCTAGGCTGTGTATCTAAGCCTATCCAGTAATTACTATCCGCTGGGCTGTGTATCTAAGCCTATCCAGTAATTACTATCCGCTGGGCTGTGTATCTAAGCCTATCCAGTAATACTATCCGCTGGGCTGTGTATCTACGCCTATCCAGTATATACTATCCGCTGGGCTGTGTATCTAAGCCTATCCAGTATATACTATCCGCTGAGCTGTGTATCTAATCCTATCCAGTATATACTATCCGCTGAGCTGTGGATCTAATCCTATCCAGTATATACTATCCGCTGGGCTGTGTATCTAAGCCTATCCAGTATATACTATCCGCTGGGCTGTGTATCTAAACCTATCCAGTATATACTATCCGCTGGGCTGTGTATCTAAGCCTATCCAGTATATACTATCCGCTGGGCGGGGAGGAGAGACGGAATCCATAGTTCTCTATGAGAACTGTGGAGTACCGTAATGACAGACGGATTGGAGCCGTACTGCAGCGCAAATCCGGCGCGCAGTACGGCTCCAATCCGCGCCCAAATAAGCCGTGTGAACGAGGCCTAAATGTAATCACAATTTCACTCTGGTTATTCCTTTTTCAGCTATGGATACACAGCAACTCTGTATGGTGACCTCAGTCACCGACAAAATGGTGATTCTACAGAGTCTACAATCCACCTCCCCCTCCTTATACACACAAGGGAGGGGGAGGCGTGTGAGGTCACCACTAGACCAGCCCACATTCACAGCAGTGCTGTATTCCATTGTGTTTGTCCATGAGGAGAAAACTTTTTTGGGGGGGATGTGCTCCCTCTGGTGGCTAAGAGTGGGAAATATTGAAAATTATTATGCATTTTTTTAATATTTACAACAAATTGAATGAAAGAAAAAAATATACTAAAAATTTAGACAAAAAGTAACACATAATATTTCATCAATAAAAAATAAATAAATTTGATGACAGATTCCCTTTAAGATTTCTTAGAACCTATCAATATAAGCGTCACAAACTTTTAACTCCATCCATTTACAGAGCTGGATAATAACACATATAGAATAGATTGTGAGATGTTATAAACTGAAAGTTTAATAATCTATTTAGCTTGATGTAAAGGGTAAATGTTTTCTTTGAGCTACATTATTAATGAAACACCTCTGATTATAGCTATGGGTTTGCAATACCTACTCAAACACACAGAACGCTTAAGGCCTTGTTCACACGGCTTATTCCCGACGGATTTGTGAACCGGATTGCGCTCACAAATCCGTCGTGAATAAGGGACGGGGGCGGGGCCGGAGCGCGGCGGGGGCGCCGCTACCCGCCCCATAGACTATGCATCATCTACGGCGCGTAAGCGCCGTAAAAATAAAAGTGCATGTCACTTTCTCCCCCCACGGCGGATTCGCCCAGCGGGGAGGAGCGACGGAATCACTGTTTCTATGAGAGCAGTGGATTAAACCGTAATGACCCGACGGATTGGCGCCGTACTGCAGCGCAAATCCGTGCGCGCAGTACGGCACCAATCCGCACTGAAATAAGCCGTGTGAACGAGGCCTAAAACTCTCTCCCCCTCAAAAAAAAGGTCTCTCGCCTACCAGGATTCTGGAGCCCCTACCCCCTGCACCCAGGATTGTGCTCTTCTTCTGTGCAGGACACTGTTTTTTTTTTTGTAAAAATAAATTTTTTCATAAAATAAAAATTAAAAATGTTTCAAGTAAAGCAAAATAAAGCAACTTTAGTGCAAATAAAGGAAAATGTCAAATATAATTTTAACTATTAAAGTGCAGAAAGAACCTAACCCTTTTAACCAGATGCTTCCATTTTGGAATTTCCAAATCCTCTGCATCACAGCACCAAATTTCGAACATCCTGAAGCTAAAACAAAACACCTATTAAAAAAAATATGCAAGCTTTGGGAAGTCCACCTTCCTTTTATACAGATACAGTTTCTAGCATCATACAGAGTTTCCCTTTAAACGAAAAAAAATAACCACCAGACTTTTTTTTATCTTTATGCAGGCCAACCAGAATCCCATAGCCCCGTCAGGAAGCAATACCCGCAGTCTGTGATCAACGGGCTGGCTGGTGAGGACTCCCGTGCATATTGACGTACCCAAAAAGATGGTGGAGGTTCAGTACTGCCCCAAACGGGGGCTAGGCACTGCTCAGTTCTCACCGTCCCCTTCCTCTTATGTACCCCTGACTGGGGGGCACCCCGCGCTGAGCCCGTGATGTTTTCTGTCGGTTAGTCCCCCACCTTTCTCCAGAAGTCTCCAGACCCGGGGCATTTTTCTAGACAGCATGTGTATATCTGACAGTGGTCCGCATGTAAGGGGCGTGTGGGGGGGCGCTGCGTCCGTGCACATGGAGGAAAAGAAGGGAGGGCTCCAGACGGGTGACAATGTTTCCCCCCAGCGGGTTTAAAATAGCCGGAGCCGCAGTTCAGCGCTGATGATTTCCATGGGGTGTATGAGCAGCGTGCACCCCAGTCCGGCCAGTCACTTTTTCTCAGGCTGCACCATATAGTTCACACTCTCTTGGTGTCCGCGTTGGGGCCCCGCCCCCCCGAGGCTGTTTTGATACCCCCACAATGCCTGCGTTTTCCCCCTTGTAAAATTCTAAAGTGTGAAGAGCACAAGCATTGTCATGAGTCGCCGCGATGTGTGCGGGGGTGGGGGGGCCGGGGGGGGGCCCCCAGGTATCTGGATACTCTGGTTTCTCTTCAGACTAAAAAAATTTTTGGGGGTTTCCAGAGGTTTTTCTTTTGTTTGCAGTCACCAAGGGGTTTTTACCTTTGTGCTTTGCTGTGAAGGTTTTTTTTCTTTTCTGAAAAGAGTTTACTAAAAGGGGGGAGTTCGGGGACTCAGAAACACCATTCGTTTCCTGGTTAACCTGGTGGCAATGTGAGTTTGGGATCTTTATAGAAGAAATTATTTTAAAGACTTTGAAGCTGAACCCTGACATGTTATGTTGCGGGAAAACACTCAAAGGAGTTTTGAGCCCCTTTTTGCCATGTCGGATCCCAGGATGTTTTTGAAAGTGCAAGGGACGAAAAGAACCCCAAATTGGCGCGTTTCCCGTATGGCTGTTCCAGAGGGATGAGAAGCCGTGACGCTGCACCTATTTAACCCTTTTGGGAGCTCGTATGTGGGGGCTTTCCCTTCCCCCTACTGTTCTGCGAAAGAGGGGGGAGACAAATAAAAAGCTGGGGCATCCCCAAGGGGAAAACGCGCTTCTGGGCCCGTTTCAAACAACCCTGATGGCTTTGGGAGGGATTGTAACCCCCCGCACATTCTCTCTGGGAGGTTTAATCGGGGCTCTCGTCTCCCCAGGGGCCAACCACCTATTGCCGCCTATGCCTCAATTTTGGCCATACACAAGTGACCTGCCCTAGGACGTTGCTGTCGCAATTGTGGGGAAAAGGGGAGGAGGGTCAGTCCCCAAACCCATAAGTTAAAATGGCGGGTCAGAACAACTGGCGAAAGCTGTCCTAAATTTTCTTGTTAAAGAAGTTATAAGACCGTGCGGGGCAAGTGGTGCCTTTTCGGGAGATACCGTCGATGGGGACGGAGCCTCCGGCCGAGGGGAGTGGATAGCCCCGGGGCCCGGGGAAAACCGTCGCAACACCCTGTGCCCGTGATCCTACCCAGAACGCCAAACCCAGCGCCTCTTCCAGCGATCCTACAGAGGACCAGAAAACCTGTTTCATCGGTGATCATCTGCCATCAACAGACGGTCCGGGGACCCGGGGTCAAGCACCAAGCCCCGCTATTGCCCGAATGACGCAAGTACCCTGCGACATCACAAGCCAGCGTCCCGGGGGGTTGTTTCATCGAATGGCCGGGGAGCAGAGGGACTGCTCGCTGTGCCTAAGGATAAAGATCTCTGGTATGTGAGTATGCAGTTTCCCCCTGGCTTCTTCTGAGGGGCTTCTTTCCTGGGATGTAGATGAGGGAGCTCCCCCAGGGTTAAAGTCCCGGGTCTACCCCCCCTCCCCAGCAAGCTAAAAGGGGGGACTGGGAGCTGGTCCGCAGAGGCCAGCCTAAGCGGTAGTTTTTTGGGCCCCCCAATCCCCCCCATCCCGGGGGGGGCTATGCCATGCGCCCAACCCCTATCAGGGGATACTAATACCTTTGCGGTGTTAGCAGACATGGGGGAGAACCGTTTAAGATGTGACGGGGGCCTATCCCCCTTCTTAAGGCGGCCGAATGGGGAGAAAATTTTGGAGTGTCAGCATGCCCATATATGAAAATTCAGGCAGGAATTATTTAACTTTAAATTTTTTCTGTTAACTTATGTCCCCAATGGGGGTTTTTTGCGAACATGCTCGCAGAGCGCATTTGGGAGGATTTAGCGTTGGGCCTGCGGACATATTGGTTTGGCAAGAATGTGGATTACGGTTTATTCCAGGGGTCGAGGGAAACATGGACCCTCGCTCGGGTCTGCCCCCCATATAAAAAAAAATGAGGGGTTTGGGGTTTTGTTAAAAACCCATAACTTTGTTATTGAAAAGTACCGGTTAGAGGGGACGGTGTTTAGGGTTTAGTGAAGTTTCAAACATTATTTTCCCGGTCCTTTTGTACGTCCTGTGAATAAGAAGATAGGAACAACTGTTTGAGAAGGTAAAGCTTTTTTTTCCCCGGTAGGTCCCCGCCCTGATGGCAGGGGATTTTAACTGCCACATGGAGGGGGAAAAACTGATGTACCAGTACTTTATTACTAATATTACTGTTGACGTTTAAAAGATGTGGTGTCCTTGTGTAACTTAACCCCCCCCGGCCCACTTTTCATGTGACAGGGGGGGATACACCAGGCTGGATTTTACTTTGTTTTAAAACATTTCCAGGATTAAGTGCTGGCAGGGGGACTATGGTTTCTTGCAGAGGTGTTTGTATTTCTTTCACTAAGTGGCCATTGTTGCGGGAAAAGGTGTGTGGAAGGAATGTAAGTCTAATGGAGAGGAGGAGTGACTCAGCAATTTGCTGCCAAGTTTACAGTGGAGAAAAAAGCGGCTGACTTCCCTCAATCTTCACGGGGGGGGTGGGGGAAGATGCAGACCAAAGTTTTTTCCCAAAATTCAGGGGGAAGGAAAACAAAGTTTCGCGGGGTACAATTTATAGAGCACATAAGGGGTTAAAATGTTTACAGAAATGCAGGAGGCAGGGGGTTAATGTTTTGTGGATTGCCCCAAACCAGGAAAGAGGTTCGATGTCCCTGAAGAAGAGGGGGAAAAAATTTTGTCCCAGGCAAAATTAAAATCTGGGGGAGGTTTAGCCTGTACGGTTTTTCTTTTTAAAAATTGGCCCCCAAATCCCCTACAGGGCTTAAAAAAAGGAGGTCAGAGGTGGAGGTAGGACATTGAGGGAAATGAGTCTTTTTTTTCGGACCCCATAGCGCCAAAAACCGAGATCCCGAGTTGGAGAAAGAGGTGATAGGGGGCCCTAGCAAACACCGTGCACAAAAGGACTTTCAGGTCTTAGCCTGAGGTACGTAGTCGAGGGGAAAAGTATTTTTCAGTCCCTGGCAGTAACAAGACCCCGGGCCCCGGATGGGTTTCGGAATTTTTTCTAATTTTTTTGGGATCTCTTGGACCCGATCTGCTGCGCTTTATACCCACATATGGCAAAAGGGCAGTTATGTGACACCTAAAGGGGGAGTAGTTTTCCTTTTTTAAAAAAGGTGACAAAGCGGGTTTGAAAAAAAAGGCGCCCCATAACCTTATTAAAAAACCGACTACAAGGTTTTTTCCAAGCTGTTTGCTAAAAATTAGCCTGTCATCGTCAGGGATGCGGAGGAGCAGGTGTGGGGAGTGCCCGGGGAATTATCATGGGGAAAAACCCCTGCTTAGAGATGTGATATGGGATATTGAGAAGAAGGAAACTTTCGTCCATCTGTGGCTTTGAAAAAGGCATTTGACAGGTTTTCAACTTTTTATTTGCAGTCCTGAATGTGGGCTTCCCCAACATTTATAATGGTAAAATCTGTCACCCAATCACAGCAAAATCCCGGTCAATTTTCCCGATGAGAAAATTAGAGTCCCCTCAGGTGTTAGGCAGGGGTGCCCTCTCTCCCCCGGTTTTATTGTCAATGGAACCTTTTTGCATGCTCCGTGAGATAAAATGTCAGAGGCATCCTATACCTGGAACGCGGGGGGGAATAAAGGCTGGATTATGGGTGTGTGTGTATTGTTCGGATAACATAGCTGACCCCCACCCGAGCCCAAACTCCACATTAACATTTCTTGGGGCACTGGCCTTTAAAGCAACTGCAGAAAGTCAACAAGTGTTTTTTGGGGGCCTGTAACATTTGTGTGGGGTTCCAGAGTCAAAAACATCAAACTGCTCGGTGTTAATTCAATGAGGCATGAACCCAGGAAAACTGGGAGTGTCCGTGCGAGTGGAAGGAAAAATTTGGATACGGAAACTCAGGGAAATAGCTTCACAGGAAAACCCTAGTGGTCAATGTTATTTTCCCCCCCGGGGTGTATTTGCCCCAAATCTTCCCACGACCTTTCATGCAAGCTAGGAGGTAATAAACTGCTCTTTTTTTCTTTTGTGGGGTGTCAAAATGGGGGGGGGGGTCGGGCGCCACGGTATAAGGAAAAGCTAAAGGGGGTCTTAACTTCCCGATTTAAACATGATTTTAAATATTAACCTGATTTTATGTGTGCTGCGCCTCTGAAGGGCCCCCCAAGGTCTCCTATGTACAGTAACAGGGGGGGGGGTTTTTTTGTCGCTTAAAGTGGGAAAACGCAACCTTACCCACCCGTTGCGTTATGCTCCATGGTACTGTCAGATAGAGAGATTCATCAAAAAGAACAGGCTCATGATCTCCAAAATCTGATTGTTAACAGAAAAAAAGTGTTAGCTCATTGAGAAGCAGGACCCCCTGTCAGACATAAATGTTTCCCAGGGATGTGCCCAGGTCTGGAGACTTCTGGAGAAAAGGGGGGGCCAAACCCCAAAAAAAAACACATTGGCTCGCATGGGGTGCCCCGCCCTCAGGGAGGTACATATGAGGGGGATGGTGAGAAATGAGCGGCCAGAGCCCCATTGGGGGTTTTGAGGGGCCATCCCCATTTTCTGGTACTGTCAATATGCACAGGTTCCTCACACAGCTCAGACCATTGATCACAGAGCTGAAGGTATTGCTTCCTGACATGGGGTATGGTTGATCTCTGGGGTTGGTTGTAATAAAGATAAAAAGAAAATCTGGGGTTATTTTATTGTTTTGAAGAAATTGTTGATCTCGAAAAATGTATGTTAAAACGGGAAGAGGGGATGTTCAAAAAGGGCTGTTTATTTTTTTAGCAGGTTATATTTGTTTTATCTCAGGATGTGCGAAAATTTGGTGCTGATTGGGGAAGGGGGGAGGGGGAAATAAAAAATGGGAAACATTGGTTAAAAATTGAGGGTTCTTTTGCACTTTCATAATTATTATTATAGTTATTACCTTTTTTGTTCTATGTTTTCTTTCATATTGCATTTAATTTAAAAGTTTGTAATTTTGATTTTATGTTAATAAAAAATTTATTTTTAAAAAAAAAAAAAAAAAAAAACCTTTTACTAAAAATTTCCTGGGAGGAAAAAACCATGGTTTCATGTAATTTTTGATGCCTGGCGTAGCTGGGCTGATTTGGGTAAAAAATGAAAAGCTTAAATGTTTGTAAACTTTTTCATTTTGTGTTGTGTTTTTGTGAAGCATTGTATTTCATATAAAGATTTATTACATGAATGAGTTATTTGTTAAAGGGAATATCCCAAAAAATTTGCTGGGTTCCCCTATTCCCCTGGGTTCCCCTTTTTTTATGTCTACATTTGCCCGAAGGGTGGGAGATAGTGCCCCCGGGCCCAACAAACCCTGCATTGGTATCCATAAAACGTTTTTCGAATATGGACATCGGCTCATCAATGTTTGTGGGTTTTTGAGTTAGTTTATAATATATTTAACATTTTGGCCATTAAATAGGACCCTGTATTTTTTTATAAAAAACCTTCATATTTGGGTACGTCTGGTTATGCCCCCATATT
>JAODAL010069946.1:0-16133 GCA_025379985.1 Phyllomedusa bahiana
AATCTACAGCCCCTGCAAGGGCCCCTCAAAAATACAGCCCTGCAAGAGGCCCCCTCAAAATATACAGACCCTGCAAGAGCGACCCCTCAAAAAAACTAAAAGCCCCTGCAAGAGACCCCCAAAATACTTACAGCCCCTGCAAGAGGGACCCATAGATTGAGAGAGATTAGATATAAAGAGAGAGTTTAGTATGAGAGAGATAGATAGATAGATAGATAGATAGAGGATAAAATATGGGGATCGATAGATAGGTAGATAGATAGATAGATAGATAGATAGATACGAGATTATAGATAGAGAGATAGATATGAGATGATAGATAGATATGAGATAGATAGATATGAGTTTAGATAGATAGATATGAGATAGATAGATAGATAGTTGATAGATATGAGATAGATAGTTTAGATTTTAAGATAGATAGATAGATAGATAGATAGATAGATAGATATGAGATCGATAGATAAATGATAGATATGAGATAGATAGATAGTTTAGATAGATATGAGAAGATAGTATGAATAGATAGATATGGGGATAGTTAGATAGATAGATAGATAGATAGATAGATAGTTATGAGATAGATAGATATGAGATAAATAGATAAATAGATAGATATGAGATAGATAGATAGATAGATAGATAGATAGATATGAGATCGATAGATATGAGATAGATAAATAGATAGATAGATAGGTAGATAAGTAGATGGATAGATGATAGATAGATAGATAAAGATAGATAGATAGATAGATAGATAGATAAGTAGATAGATAGATAGATATGGGTAGATAGATAGATAGAAGATAGATAGATAGATAGTTATAGATAATGATAGATAGGAGTTAGTAGAGATAGATATGGATAGATAGATAGACAGACAGAAGACGACAGGAAGACAGACAGACGTAGTAGATAGATAGATTAGATGATGATAGATAGATAGATAGATAGAAAGATAGATAGGATAGGAGATAGATATGAGAGAGATGATCACTGGGTCCTATTTATGGGGTTTGCATATTTAAAGGAACAGTACGCTAAAGTACAGAGTCTATACGAGATGCTTGTGATATCGCTCACACATAACGGTGCGCTTCCAATTCAGGTTAAAGTTCGAACGCCTTGATTTGATTCGGCCAAATCAATTTTTGGCAATATTGTCCCAAAAAAACTCCTTTACCCCTAACCCTAATTTTTTTTTTTTTTATGGATTTGAATGGGGTAACTTACCTGCTCTCTGGCGCTTCCTGACCTGTCTCTGTTTGAAAAACATAAATCTCCTCTTAAAATAGGTAGGGGAGAAAACAAAACCTACCCTTATTTAAACACTAATACAAACAAATGGTATCTTTCCCGGGGACAATAAAAAAACCCTTTTAATGATAAATCATAAAAAAAAATCCCCTAATTTGTATGACTATCCTAACTAGTAAAAAAGAAGCTTTCCCTACAAAAAACTTTTTCCAAGACTTTGGGGGTTGGGCCCCCCCCCAACAAGGGCGTCCCCAAACTAACCTACTAACACTATCTAAGAATAATCCAGTACAAAGAACAAAAGGAGAAAAGAATTCCAAAAGGGACGATTGATATGGTCAATATAATTTTTTGGGGGAAAAAAATATGTACAACTGAAAAATTAGCCATAAATAATAAACCAACAAAAAAATGTGTTCCCCCAACTACCATAAAGGAGAAAGGTAAGTAGCAATAAAAATTTATTGCCCTAAAAAATTCATGAAAAAAATAGGGCATTGTATAACAACAAAATACCAAAACAAATGGTTTTTTCATTAGTCTTTTAGTACACATCAGCCCCAGATAATGGCCAAATTAACACCAAATCACTTTCCCAAACGGTTTTCCCAAAATATAGGGGTTTTTATCGGGAAAAGGAAGGGAATGACAGGCAAGAAAATTAGACACAACATATATAGTAACAACCACGGCCCCCGATACAACAAAAGCCGGTGTTAGCCAAAGTAGGATGGGGCGAATTGATTCTAAAAAAGCGAATTTGGGGTACTTCGGGGGAATGAAGTGTGATTTGATTGTTAAAAAGGGTGCGAGCACATGGCGTACATGGGGAAAAGCACTCTGGAGGAAGAAGGGCATAGGCCTGCATGACATGTGCAGAGATAAAAGCCAATCAGAGACCGGCGGGATTCTGTGACGTCACCGCACTATATAAGTCCGGGCGCGACGCTGGGAGCTCATACCGCTTCTACTGCACTGATCAGGGAAGGTGCCTGCGGCTGATTTTGCTGATGAGCTGATTTTTATACAGCGATTTCTGTGGGGTCACAGCTTGTCTCAGAGATGTTCTCTGAATGTTCTATTTCTGATTTTTTGGTGTTTTGGGATTCTGAAGTCCAGTGTGCGTCCACTGTAGCTGCATATACTTGTTTATGCTTTGCTCACAGCACATTGAATACCCCAAAGGGGGGAAATCTAAGCCAGTTCCTGTTGTATTCATTTAAAGAAACAGCGTTTTTACAATACAAATGCCACTTCATTTTTGGCTGCTCATTTCTTTTGCGCAATTTAGATCCAGGGGTTCATTAAGTGTTGTTTTGCTGCTGTGGTGACTAAAAGAAACGTTCCTTTTCACTGCCAAAGAAGAAATTTTGCCTGTAACATAATTCATATCCGAAAGTTAATTACAAGTTTTTCTGCTGTTGTGGTCAGTAAAATACACGCTGCACAGCTGGTAATTGTTGGCAGCATATTTCTTTTGCGCAATTTACATCCAAGGGTTAACTAAGTATTTTTTCTGCAGTTGTACTCAGTAAAAGAAACGTTCTTTTTCACCTCCAAAGAAGAAATTCTGTAGCATAATTCATATCCGAAGGTTAATTAAGCCTGTTTGTGCTTTTATATTCAGTAAAATACACAGGTTTTTAAACGGCACATACAAGTCAATTTTTCCTGCCCATTTTGTGGAGCGCAATTTATATAAAAAGGGGTTTTACCCAAGCTTGTTACTGGGTTATTTGGAGTCAAATACAGAGTGTGTATTTATATATACAGATATCTTCATCAAACAGTGTCTGTACATTTTAGAACAAACATTATGTCAGACAGAGAGGTGGCAGGCTCTTCACCTGCGAGTGGCAGGGACAAACATTCCTGGCCCAGGTCGCAGCACGCAAGGGGAGTCGCAGCAGGGGTCACTCGGTGAGGCCACAACTGCCGCTGTCATTAGCGGTCGTGTGTTGTTCAGCAACCCAAGGGTTCTTGATTTTGACTAGGTCTTTCCATTTCCCTCCCAGATGACATCTGACAACCCCAGCCAAGAGTCGGTGGGAACGTCAGACACAACCCCTTTGTTGGCAAAGGCCCGGGAGCGGGTCAGTGGCCCTCAACCCGTCCTCAACCCGCCTCTGTCCATCCGGTTCCCTCAGCAGGATTACTATGTGGTCTGGGCTCAGCGCCAACCTATTAGCGAGGTTTATACAATTTGAGGGGGCAGTCAGCAGCTACTTGGCAGCGAAGAAATGGGGCCAATTCCCACTGTTTTGCAGTATTGATGTGGAGAGGGGCATGGGAGGTTTTTTTTGGGAGCAGTAAACCTCGGCATACCCGAAACGTTGAGGAGGCAGCAGTGGGCGATTTAAACACTGATGAAGTATAAACATGGATCCAGTTTCTAGTCGCGTCAGGGGTAGCGACCTGGTAGACTCCCGCCGCAGCAAGTCCATCCCGCTTTGCGGCAGCTCTGGTGAAAACCGGGACCTACTTAGACCCCGCTCCCTGGTGTGGCCGCTACCACCGCTTGTGGTGGTCCAGAGGAGCCGCTACCCATGTCATTACAATGGCTGAAGTTAATGCCAAGTTTCCTGGCCAGTTCTTTGAATGGTGCAGAGTCCACCACTTGAAAAGAGAGGGACTGCAGTACCACCAACTTGGACAGGAGCACGGTTAGCTTCTGCACTTAGGGATGGCTTGACGCATACTGCTGTCTCTTGGCAACTGTCTCGGTGAACGACTGCTGGCACCATGAGTGCCGAGGAGCAGGAGTATCTGGACCGGTAGATGATATAATAGACAGGGAGTTGTCTTCGGCAGAGGTGGTGAAGCCTTGACTGCCTGAAATGGGAGGCGTTTCCACTGGGTGCTACAGCTGTTGGGACAGGAGGGACCACCACATCAGAAACACGTATGGTGACATTGCATGTTGATGCAGGGGGGTGGTGCCAACGTTAGATCCCTGGTCACACTTTACTTTCTGCCCACAGAGTCTACATAAGTTTTTTCCTTCCTCTGGTGTCTCGTCAAAAAACTGGCACACCGCCGAGTAGGTGATTTTACCACCAAAGCGCTGCACTGACTGACTGTTACCCTCGCTGACCCGGTGAGCCCCTGTGACGCTACTTTCTGGGACATACAAAGTGGGTGGTCTAAATTGTGGCCGTTTGGCTCTCTACCTCGCACTGCTGCCACCCTGCTGACTCCCGGCCACACTACCGACTTACGGGCTGTGCCACTGCCTGACACGCAAGCTGCCGCTCTCTTCTCCCAATGATAATGATGAAGCCCTTGTACACTGTTGGTCCGGGTCAGCTGATAGCATCACACGGCTTCAAAACCACCTGTAGCTGATGACACCCAACTTTACATCTCCGGCCCAGACATTAACTCTCTACTCTCCAAGATCCCAGATTGTCTGTCGTCCAAATCCTCCTTCTTCTCCTCCCATCTCCTAAGACTTAATGTAGAGATAACGGAATGCTTCCAGGGCTGGGACAATGGGTAGTCGAGGGTAGGGCCTCCACTTCATCCCAGGGAGAAAAGGGGGCACAAGGAGGCATGGAGTGGACTGAATTTTCTGTTTGGGGGGCACTTTATGCCTTGTTTAACTAGGGCACCAGAATAACTTGTCCCAGCCTCGCCTGCTTCTCCCGGCTCCCATGTGCTATCGGCTACATTGATTAGTGTTTGCCTGTCACCGCCGTCCACCTCAACTGTGTCGCTGTACAAAGCCTGACCACTTACAACATAACCTCCCCATGCCACTATCTTCATCACTACGTGCCCACTTCTGCAAGAAGCAGCGTATGTTTTTCCCATCTCTTTGCTGCCCACTGTCCTCAAATAGTTGGTCCTCGCTGTATAATGGCGCAGAGGCCACAGCACATAGTAGATCACTGGCTGTGGGAAGCGAACAGGAAAGAGGCGGGTTGAGGACAGATGAGGGCCGATGACCCGCTCCCGGGCCATGCCAACTAAGGGTTGTGTCTGATGAACCCACCGACTCTTGGCTGGGGTTGTCAGATGTCATCTGGGAGGAAGTGGATGACCTAGTGTGTGGTCAACACATGGCCGGTAGATGACACCGGATGCTGTGGCCTCGCACTGTGCCGTCCCTTACTGTGCTTGCGATCTGTGGCAGCTCCCCGGGAAAATATTACTGTGTTCTTTGTCGCATGGGAGGATTTTTAGCCCTCAGCTTGTTTTTTTCCAGCTGTCGCTGCCATGACTTTATCAGGGTAAATTCACTCTTCAGTTTTTTGGTCAGTTTTGCCCTCTTAAGTGCCCAGGGAATTTTTAGTGAAGCGATTCTAAGAGGGGGCGGCAGTCTCTGCGTGTCATACTAAAACAAAAACATTGTATGAAGACCAAACCAAGCACCCTGCATATTTAAGCATGGCACAACGTTCTACAGCACCCTGCAGGCTCTGGGCAGCCTGGAAATAGCTGCTTTTTAATGCGATTCATCACGAAGTAATTCGGACCGAAACAAATTTTGTCGGCGAATCGAATTTTTGAGAAATTCACCCATCTCTAGCCAGAAGTCCCAGATAATGAATCTCCCAGCACGAGATGAATGGCATGGTAGCAAAAAGATAGTGGACCATAGTGGATTTATTTATCATTAAAGGTTAAGTTTTATGTGTCCTCGGATATATACCATTGAATGTGTATTTGTACCTGTCTCTGCTTGACATCACTTTTGGGCTGAAGGCACTAATGACATCAGGCACTAATGATATTGGAGCAATAGTGCAATGGAAGCGGAAGCAGTGGGGAACGATTAAAGTTAACCCATTCAATCCCAGTAAAAAAACAAAAAAAACATGAAAAAACTCCCAATTTAGGGCTATGGTTATGGTCAGAATTAGGGCTAGAGTTAGGGTTATGGTCAGGACTAGGGCTAGGTTTATGGTCGGGATTAGGGCTAGGTTAAGGGTTATAGTCAGGAATAGGGCTAGGTTTAGGGTTATGGTTATGGTCAGGATTAGAGTTAGGTTTAGGATTATGGTCAGGATCAGGGCTAGAGTTTGGGTTATAGTTATGGTCAGGATTAAGGCTAGGGGAAAAATTTAGGTTCAAGATGCCCCAAACCCAAATGTTTTCACGAGTGTGGTCGAAGCGGTGTTGATCCGGACAAGGACAGATTCAAGCAACATTCTCCTCACATATACACTCACTGGCCACTTTATTAGGTACACCATGCTAGTAACGGGTTGGACCCCCTTTTGCCTTCAGAACTGCCTCAATTCTTTCTGGCATAGATTCAACAAGGTGTTGCAACGATGCTCAATTGGTCCCAAGGGGCCCAAAGGTGCCAAGAAAATATTCCCCCACCAATGACACCACCACCACCAACCCTTTAAACCCGTTGATACAAGGCAGGATGGATCCATGCTTTCATGTTGTTGACCCCAAAATTTTCTGACCCTACCATCCAAAATGTCGCAGCGAAATTGAGACTCATCAGACCAGGCAAGTTTTTTCCAATTTCTACTGTCCAATTTCGATGAGCTTGGGCAAATTGGAGCCTCAGTTTCCTGTTCTTAGTGAAAGGAGTGGCACCGGTGTGGTTTTTCTGCGCTGTAGCCCATCTGCCCCAAAGTTCGCCGTACTGTGCGTTCGAGATGCTTTTCTGCCTACCTTGGTTGTAACGGGCGGCTATTGAGTCAATTTTTGCCTTTTCTATCAGCTCGAACCCGTTTGCCCATTCTCCCTTTGACCCCTCTGGCTCAACAAGGCATTTCCGCCCACAGGACTGCCGCTCACTGGATGTTTTTTCTTTTTCGGACCATTCTCTGTTCAGCCTAGAGATGGTTGTGCGTGAAAATCCCAGGAGATCAGCCCGTTTCTGAAATACTCAGACCAGCCCTTCTGGCACCAACAACCATGCCCCGTTTTAAAGGCACTCAAAATCACCTTTCTTCCCCATTACTGATGCTCGGTTTGAATGCAGGAGATTTTCTTGACCTGTCTACATGCCCATTAGCACTGAGTTGCCGCCATGTGATTGGCTGATTAGAAATTAAGTGTTAACGATCAGTTGGAGAGGTGTACCTAATAAAGTGGCCGGTGAGTGTATATGGCACATGTCATAGCAGAGGTAGCGTATAAAAATTTGACCTGCCTGTTTAAGAGCTTGTTAGTGATGACAAGGCCTCCATTACAGTTTTGCCTCCTTTGGTCCTTGCCTAAAGTAACCCTTTTAATTCTTGCCCCAGGGTCTGGTTTTGGATCTTGCCCAGGTTCCCTTTTTAGAGCTTATTTCTCGGTCTCTTGTCTTCTTTTGCCTAGGAAGAGCCACCTTATGTATTTGATATGTTAAGCAGTTGCTTGGGGATCCCACTAACACAGGGGCCCCAGATGATGAATGTGTGTCCCGGGAATCCAGAGCCTTGGATCCCTTGGTCAGTCCTGATTCTTTAATTGTATGTTTATACGATGTGCAAAAAGTTAAAAACTAAGGTGGAGCCGGGAGCCATTAGCCCCCTGCCCTGTCAATTAGTCTTGTAGGCTGCAGGCTGTGTACAAGACATCAGGGAGGGGTCCCAACATAGGTGGTGTGATGATATTGGTGTGCTTGGGGGTGGTTATAGGCACGGGCTCATGTGGTGTTGTTTGGACATAGCTAAAGGCATTGCCTGGTGTGATGTCATGTATTTGGGCAGAGTCCACTACACTGCTTTGTCCAGGGACCCATAATGCTGGTAAGATGGCCCTGTGCTTAGATGACCCATTTATTGCTTGCCCCATGTGCTCAGCATTGGACTGGCCCATCAGAGAACACAGGATCATCCAATGGGCATTGGGACTGGCACTTGAGTCCCACCCCAACTCCTACCTCCTCGTGTTCTACTTATCTAACAAATAACAAAAGTTATAACGAATATGAACCCAAGCAGCAGTTGCCTACAAGTAACACAAAGCAGGTATCAATAAATATAAGTAAGGATTTAGCACTGGATGGTGGACAGCAAGGCGGACGGTGATGAGGGCACGAAAGGAGATGGAAGGATAAATGACTAGAATACAAAAATAAGACACCAAAAAACACCTGACCCTAACAACTAACTTTCCCTAACCTGTCCCTAAAGCTGACCCTAACACCAGACACCGCTGGCCCTATCCTACCACTGACAATATTCCTACCAATATCCCTCACTATGCTGACCCTAACACCAGACACCGCTGGCCCTATCCTACCACTGACAATATTCCTACCAATATCCCTCACTATGCTGACCCTAACACCGGACACCGCTGGCCCTATCCTACCACTGACAATATCCCTACCAATGTCCCTCACTATGCTGACCCTAACACCGGACACAGCTGGCCCTATCATCCCTAACATATCTACAATGCCTCACTATGCTGACCCTAACCCCGGGACACGCTGGCCCTATCCACACATGACATATCCCACCAATGTCCCTCACTATGCTGACCCTAACACCGGACACCGCTGGCCCTATCAGACCCCTAACAATATCTCTACTAATGTCCCTCACTATTCTGACCCTAACACCAGACACCCCTGGCTCTATCCTACCCCTGACAATATCCCTATCAATGATAAATCCAGACAGCACTTCAAGTTTCAACGGTCTTTATTCCCCAATAGTGCAACGTTTCAGCTCATGACTGAGCATGTCATGTTGCACTATTGGGGAATAAAGACCGTTGAAAGTTGAAGTGCTGTCTGGACTTATCTTGGATTTAGCGTGGCCCGTGGACTGGGTTGTTACTTGCACTTGAAATAAGTTGTTGCCGGTGCTGCTGTTTCGGCTTAATATCCCTATCAGTGTCCCTATCTATGCTGACCCTAACACCAGACGCCGCTGGCCCTATCCTACCCCTTACAATATCCCTATCAATGTCCCTATCTATGCTGACCCTGGCCCTATCCCACCTCCTTGACCCCTCTTGACCATAACTGGCATCTGCCAAGAGCGTTGTGGATGTTGTGTTTCGATGCCGTGCAGTAAACGAAGCATTAATCACATCTGAAGATGCAAAAAATGTGCAAGAAAAACCCGTTGTACAAATCGTCATCCCAGATGACTGACAATATGTAATGAGGACCATGGGCCGCAGAGCTGACAGTCTAATGGCTGAGGCCGGTGCTCCGAGATATCGTAGCATTGACAGAGCGTCCGGTATCAGACAGTGCCTGCTTGTGGGATTATGGACTTTAGATTCAAGGGCAGTCGATTCCTTTCTGCGAGCGCTTAGTAAATGCTATATTTTCCTGTGGGAAGAACATTTAATGAGAAACTATAATGATGGGAAGGCTGGCGGCGCGCGCCGCTCAATAATATAATCACTGGTCGTGGAGCTGCTGCTCCTGTAACACAGGGGAAGGTGAGGCCGGTGCGGGTGCGCAGATTAATGCGCCTGTGATGTAAGGGGGCAGCTCCGCCAGCGCCCGGGGTCCGTGCAGCCGTCTCCTCTCTTTATTGACTCTTCTCTCTGTGACTCTCGCTCGGGACGGATCAGCAATATTCATCCGAGGCTCCCGCGTCCTATTCACGTGCAGAACTGGATACTGTCATTAATTGTGGTCAAAGGACCAAGAGGCAGAAGCGAGAACAGATAATTGGCCGAGACCCACGGTATGCAATGCAAGTGTGAGTGTGAGTGTGCACTGCTCAGAAGTGGAGGGGGGCTCAAAGGAGATGCCCACCATAGACGCTGATGGTAAGAGATAGGATCTGCCATCTGATAGGTGCCCCAAAATTATTGGTTCAGAATGGAGACCCAGTCCTGCTTGTGCACGATTCTCTATTCTGTTCTATGGGAATTCCCAGTACAGGGGAGCGCTGTGTTCTCCATTCTGTTCTATGGGAGTTCCCAGTACAGCAGAGTGCTTTGTTCTCCATTTTGTTCTATGGGAGGTCCCAGTACAGGGGAGCGCTGTGTTCTCCATTCTTTTCCATGGGAGTTTCCAGTACAGGGCAGCACTGTGTTCTCCATTCTATTCTATGGGAGTGCCCAGTTCAGGGGAGTGCTGTGTTCTCCATTCTGTTCTATGGGCAGGCCCAGTACAGGGGAGCGCTGTGTTCTCCATTCTGTTCTATGGGAGTTCCCAGTACAGGGGAGCACTGTGTTCTCCATTCTGTTCTATGTGAGATCCTGGTACAGGGGAGCGCTATGTTCTCCATTCTGTTCTATGGCAGTTCCCAGTACAGAGGAGTGCTGTGTTCTCCATTCTCCTCTATGGGAGTTCCCAGTACAGGGAGCGTTGTGTTCTCCATTCTGTTCTATGGGAGTTCCCAGTACAGGGGAACGGTGTGTTCTCTATTCTGTTCTATGGGAGTTCCCAGTACAGGGGAGCACTGTGTTCTCCATTCTCCTCTATGGGAGTTCCCAGTACAGGGGAGCGCTGTGTTCTCCATTCTGTTCTATGGGAGTTCCCAGTACAGGGCAGCGCTGTGTTCTCCATTCTCCTCTATGGGAGTTCCCAGTACAGGGGAGCTCTGTGTTCTCCATTCTCCTCTATGGGAGTTCCCAGTACAGGGGAGCGCTGTGTTCTCCATTCTGTTCTATGGGAGTTCCCAGTACAGGGGAGCGCTGTGTTCTCCATTCTGTTCTATGGGAGTTCCCAGTACAGGGGAGCGCTGTGCTCTCTATTCTGTTCTATGGGAGTTCCCAGTACAGGGGAGCGCTGTGTTCTCCATTCTATTCTATGGGAGATCCTGGTACAGGGGAGCGCTGTGTTCTCCATTCTGTTCTATGGGAGTTCCCAGTACAGGAGAGCGCTGTGTTCTCCATTCTGTTCTATGGCAGGTCCCAGTACAGGGGTGCACTGTGTTCTCCATTCTGTTCTATGGCAGGTCCCAGTACAGGAGAGCGCTGTGTACATTATTATTATTATTATTATTATAATTATTATTATTTTTTTTTTTTGAGCGCCCTTGGTTCCAGAGCGCTGTACATTCAGGTTTCATACATAACATAGGTCAAACAGGTACAAAGGTGACAAATTAATAAGTAACAGCTGGTACAGAAGGAGAGGGGACCCTGCCCACGAAGGCTTACAATCTGCAAGGAAGCTGGAAAGAGACATAACCCATAGCACTGCCGACTTATGGTGCTAACACCCCCCTTTCCCCACCTCTGTTCCATATTCCCCAAAGAATACATAACACCAGAGTTGGATTAAATGGCCACAGCAGCCTTTTTATTAACAAACAATACAAAAACATATAAATAACCTTCATTTGCATAACATACGCTATATAATAACACCATCAACAAATTGGGGCTGAGGTCCTTGGAGCCACCCCCACGGTCTGGCGACCACCATTCCTCCTCTCAATAACTTACCCTCAGCCGCCACCCCTGGCTCGAGGGCACCAAATCGGCCACCCCAGGGGGCCGATCCAACACCTGGCTCTCAGGGTTCCCGCCTGAAGAGCCCCACCTTCGCCAGACCAACCACATGTTCCATCATGTGATTATTTTGGGGAGCCATAACCACCTATGACTCCCCCACCATCTCAACTGGCTCCAAGGACCCCCAACCACCCAACGGCTACCGCGACAAACTACCACCCTAGCCCCAATGGCCCTAATCCAACCCTTAGCTGTTCCCCCCACACAACCTATCTTAATGGGAGGGAGGGAAGGAGGGACCACTTCTGCTGCCTGAACGCATCTGCTCCCTGCGTACGTGGGCAAGGCTTTAATAGCCCAACCCCCGTATGGAAGTCACGCCCCCCGCAACCCCGCGCCCGGTCCCCTGCGTCTCCGGCTCCGTCCTGAAGGTGAGGGGCAGACATGTTTATGGAGGGTGTAGTGACATTATAATTATTATTGTTTTTATTGTTTTTGTTACCATTATTATATTTTCATAATTTTTATTATTATTATTATTATTATTATTATTATATTTAAAGTAAGATATTAACCCACCGACCTAAAGAAGATATAAATCCGTGAATAAGAGCCCCTGAGCCGTTGTGAGGTTTCAGTCTCCGGAGAGCTCGTTTCGAGCCATTTTGTTTGTGTTTGGCTGTAATTGGAGTGGCTGGATTGCGCCCGCTTGCCATACGCCTGTGATCATCTTATCGATCAATGCTGTGTCTGTCATCTTATGTAATGAGTGAGATGTATTGATGCCCGTGTAACAAAGTCTGCACTTAACCCCTGAGGTGGCCGTTTAAGGGCGGCCATCGATCCCTCCTTTTCATATAGCTCTATGAATTGCTATTTTCCATAACGCCTGAATGTAGTTATTTACCAGGGGATCTTATTGATTTTAATGGAGATGTTGAAGGCTTGTGTCAGATACATAAAGGCAGCTTAAGAAACAATGAAGGCATTTACCTTTTATGTATCATTTCCACTGAACACAGAAATGATACCTGCGCTGTCAAACAATGCATTAGCTTTTCAAAACAGAAATCCATGTTCCATCGGAATCGGGGGCGGCAGACAATGAGGGATGGGGGGCAATTACCGGCGTCTGGGACTCTCTGCTAAAGTAATCATTAGCCTTCAGACTTTAGTCTAGAAATTTGGAAATGCAAAATCTTTACCTGCGCTGCTCCTCCGGGGAGAATGTTTTTTTCTCATGTATTAAATCGCCATGTGAAGCTGTTTGCTATGGTGCTGTCTTAGGTCTACACAGGACTGGATTACACTCAGATTTTTAAGCGGATTCAGTCTTTAGAATCTGCACCAATCCGACTGTGACCAGTGCCCCTAACCCGAAAAACAGAATCCGTGTTGTAGTCTACACAGCGTGGATTTTCTTCTGTGGGATTTCTAAACCGCTGACCTGCTGGAAGATAGAACATGTTGTATCCTCCGTCGGATTCCCGTCAGGTTCCTGTTCAGTAAATGTCGTTGGCCGGTGGGAAATCTGAAACCCCACTGCAAATTTAGAGCAAACTTGCATCAAAACCCGCGGTACAGCGATGTTAAAATGGACGGCATATTCCCATTTGCTGTGTAGATATAACCTAATGTCATAAACAATGTAGAAAGCAGCAGCAGAATTATCCGGCTTCAAAAAAGTCTGTTTTGTTTAACTGCTGTTTTGGTGAGTGGTCAAGAACTTAGGGCCAATGCTTATTAGTGATAGGTAGATGCAATGTAATGTAAAAGTTCCATTTATTATACAACTTAGTAACAGGTTAAAAGATTTTTTCACAAAGCGGGTTACTTGCGTTTAGATGCAACTAGTTAAGTGGGCGATGGTCCTGGAAAGCTCTAGCTCCGCCGGGACGCGGCATGTGGAATCTATTGATCCATGGACTTTCCAGGACTATCGCCCATTTAACTAGTTGCATCTAAACGCAAGTAACCCGCTTTGTGAAAAAATCTTTTAACCTGTTACTAAGTTGTATAATAAATGGAACTTTTGCATTACATTGCATCTACCTATCACTAATAAGCATTGGAGTTTGTAGGGGAGCTCAGGATCTCCCTTGAGAGGCGGCATGTGGTGCGAGTATATACTCTGATAACTACCTGAACGATTTGGCAAAAACTTAGGGCCACATGTATGAAATTTGGTGTTTAAATGCCAGATTTCATGCACATTATAATGGCACAGAATGAGCCTGATTTACAGTATGAAGCTGTTCTCCTGTGGTCATAGATTTAGAGCTTTCCAGCTACAAAGTGACACTTCTGTCTCAGGTAAAACCTTTGTAAAGTGCTCTACCTGTTCCAGCACTAATTCGCCTGGATTTGCTGTACAGAAGCTATAAATGTGTAACTTCATATGGTTGTAGTGCGCCCAGTCTCCAGCACGTCTCCCGAAATCAGGCGCATTACATGTGCCACTTGTGCTTTATAATGCGCCTGATAATGGCGTTCAGGAGGATTTGCGCTAATGCGAACGGGGCCGCACCAGATATTGGGCTGACAATATTTGCATCCCTGTTCATACATGTCCCCCTTAATTCCTACTGGTCAGCCCAGTTGTGGGTTTGCCGGGGAGTCTCTGCTGCTCATCTGTCTCGCTATAGTTGCAGTCCTGCCTACATCTACAAGGGAGTCTTTGCTCCTCAGTGTTGGCTGTGCAACATCTGGTCAGCCTGGAGATGGGCTTGGGTCTGCTGTGGAGTCTCTGCTACTTATTTGTCTGAGATTGCAGTCATGCCTTAGTCTGCTGGAGAGTTTCTGTTGCTTGTTGTTGGCTGTACCACATATGGTCAGGGTGTAGACAGGCTTGGGTCTGCTGTGGAGTCTCTGCTACTTATTTGTCTGAGATTGCAGTCATGCCTTAGTCTGCTGGAGAGTTTCTGTTGCTTGTTGTTGGCTGTACCACATATGGTCAGGGTGTAGACAGGCTTGGGTCTGCTGGGGAGTCTCTGCTGCTCATCTGTCTCACTGAGAGATTGCAGTTTTACCCCAGTCTGCTGTGGAATCTCTGCTGCTCATCTGTGTTGCTGCGACTGCAGTCGTACCTCAATCTGCTGTGAAGTCTCTGCTGCTTATCTGTCTCACTGAGGTCACAGTCCTGTCTAAATGTACAAGGGAGTCTTTTCTCCTCAGTGTTTCCTGTGCAACATCTGGTCAGTCTGGAGATTGGCTTGAGTCTCCTGGAAAGTCTGTGCTACTCATCTGTTTCACTGGGGTTGCATGCTGGGGTCATGCTTTAGTCTGTTGGAAAGTGTCTGTTGCTCAGTGTTGGCTGTGTCACATATGGTCAGGGTGTAGATGGACTTGGGTCTGCTGGGGAGTCTCTGCTGCTCATCTATTTCATTGAGACTGCAGTCGTGCCCCAATCTGCTGTGGAGTTTCTGTTGCTCATCTGTCTTATTGAGGTTGCAGTCCTGTCTAAATCTGCTAAGGAGTCTCTGCTGCTCCCTGTTGGCTGTGTCACATCTGGTTAATGTGGAGACAGGCTTGGGTCTGCTGGGAAGTCTCTTCTGCTTCTCTATCTCACTGAGATAGCAGTTGTGCCCCAGTCTGCTGCTCATTTGACTTGCTGGGACTGCAGTTGTGCCTCAGAATCATTGTCGGACTGGTGTGCCTAAGGCCCACAGGTGGAGATGATTCAAGGGGCCCACCAGTTGAGCTGCTTCTGAGCCCACTGGTGGAATTTATTTTAGGGACCCACCCTACAGCTACTGTAAATGACTGTACCAGCCTCCTGTACTCGGCATTTTGCTTTTTTGCTTCTTCTGATGATATATATATGGAGTTAAAAATAACTCCAGGTCTACCATGTTCAGGGGCCCACCAGGGTTTCACCTATTCCCCTGTGCGCCAGTCCGAGCCTGCTCAGCATGTTGTGAAGTCTCTGCTGCTCGTCTGTCTCACTAAGGTTGCAGTGCTGCCTAAATCTGCTGTGGAGTCTCTGCTGCTCCCTGGTGGCTGTGCAACATCTAATCAGAGTGGAGATGAGCTTGGGTCTGCTGGAGAGTCTCTGCTGCTCGTCTGTCTCCCTGAGGTCTGCACCAATCTGTTCAGGAGTCTGCTTGCAGGTGAAGGTGATGCATCTGGTCAGCCTGGAGACAGGTTTGGGTCTGCTGAGAAGTTTCGCCAGCTTGGACAGCACCCATGCGCTTTGATGCAGCAGAGGGAGGGAGGGTTCCTTTTTGGAGGCATGACTAGTCCGAAAGGGTTTCAGTTTATGGGAATGATCAAATTCAGGACAGGTGCAGCCAGTTCATGGTGAGTTACAATTTTTTGTGAAAATTTTGAAAATGGTAGGTCCTATAGAGCTAAACCTGGTCTACAACCTTCTGAAGCACCTGACTTACTTATGTGCCAAATTTGGTACAAATTGGTACAGTAGTTTGGCCGTGCACAAGGAGCAGACAACAGAAATCCACTTTACAGAGAGAGAGAGGGGAAATGTTTTCTACACCTAACATCTGCTGGAAACCCTGTGACAGGAGAGCCGAAGGGGAGGAATG
>JAODAL010069947.1:0-16133 GCA_025379985.1 Phyllomedusa bahiana
TTTTGGGTTTTTGGGAATACAAATTGATACATCTAAATTTTCCAAGTAAATTTTGGGGGGACCAAAAAAATGTTTGAAAATTTTTTACTACGTTTACTGTCCCTTAAAAACCCCCGTGGGGGTCTGCACCATGGCTGTAAGTTTACCCCCCATTGTTTTAATTTGCTCCTAAGCTGTTAACTGACATTTGGGGTCTAAGTTTGGGGGAAAATTTTTCATTGGGGGTTTTTGGGGCCCCCATAAAATTTTGGAACTTTTGTATTTTTTATTTTTAAATTTTTTTTTATCCTTTTCTTTTTGGGCCCTAAGGCTATTCCCCCCCGTAATAATTTTTCCATTTATTTTTATCTCTTTTGGGGATTTTTTTTCGTTTTTTATATGTATCTTTCTTCCCAAAATTTTGAATACATTTTTTTAAAAGTCAGCGTCCTGACAACCGTGGGCCCCCTTGCCCCTTTCTTTTTTTTAAATTTTTGTTTTTTTTTAATTCTTTTAAGGGGTTAATTCTCTCTTTGACATATTTTTTTTAGATTTTACTTATTTTCTTTATTTGGGTTTTTAAAAATCTCTCCCCTTTGTATTTTGAAAATTTCCCTACCCGGGACCCCCTTTTAAAAGGATAAAACAGGGTTTCCCTCTTTGTGATGGACCTGCTTCTTGTTTGTCGGCCCTCTTCTTGTACTCTTTTTAATTTAGAAAAATTGTTGTTCTGAAACAAAAGGGCTTCTATTTATTAAATAACGGACATGTTCATCTTGATTGTTTCTTGTGTTCCTTCGTCCTTGTCCCTCTTAAAACCCATCAAAAGAAACCGGGTTTCAAGAACTTTTTACTGTGAAACGTTTTTTCAGGGACAAAGGCGGGCCCCAACACCATAGCCCTTCCCCCTTGTCTTTTTTAGCCTACCTCTATGACCCATTCTATCAAACTCTTGTTTGGGAAGTACGACTATCCTTTTTTTATGACGTGCTTTGGTGCTGTTTGGGGGTTTTTTGGGCTGCTGTGCGGGGGTTATTGGATATTTGCTTCGAACAACCTTCTTATTCACAGATATGGCCATTCCCCAGCAGCAATTTGTAACTTTAACCTCACAAAATACTTATGGGGCAGGAAAATTTTGGGGGGGGAAATTCTCCGTTTATACCCTCAATTTTTGAATTTTTTTTTTTCCCATTTTTTTGATTTAATACATCACTTCATTGGTCCCCTGAAAACTGGGGGGTCGAAAAATGTTGGGACTTGTATCATTTTCCACAAGGGGAAGACTTGGTCTAAGGGAACCTCTATACCGGTGAGGGGTGCCCCTTTCGGGGGGGAGTGCTCAAAAGATCTACCCGGTGTGGAGACCCCCGTGACTCGTCAAATTTGTATTATTAATGCGCCTTTTTTCATTGCACTTAGTGTGTTTTTGATTTATGTTTTAATCTCAGCCCCATATTTTTTTAATTGTGAAGTAAAAATTAAAATTTTTTATTTCACACCCCAAATTTTCATACCCTCCATTTTTTTTTGGTTTTTTGTTCATGTGCGGGGAAAACCTAACTTAACAAAAAATTAGGGAAAAGTTCCTTTTGCCCCCAAAAACCCCCAATGAAAATTTTTTCCCCCAAGCTTAAAACCCAAAAGTGTCAACTGTAACACTTGGGAGCAAAAAAAAAATCAAGGGGTGGTTTAACTACTTACACCATTGGTGCGGGACCGAAAGGGGTTATTTTTAAGGGACATACAAGTATAAAAATTTTCAAACTTTTTGGGTATGTCCCCCAAATTTACTTGCTAATTTAATGTATCAATTTGTATTCCAACTTCCCGAAAAACATAAAATAAAAAAGGGCCCCCTAGATTTTTCATTTCAGAAATAATAACTTTGTAAAGGGAAAATTTAAAGCTTTTTTTTTAAAATTTGTTTGTTTTTTCTTTTGGGAACAACTTTTTTGATTTTAAAAACCCAAAATACTCCCCTACAAAAAAGGGAGTCCCTAGGGGAGCAACCCAGCATCGCCTTTTTTGGGCGAACCGCTTGGGACATGGGGGGAAGACCATCCCCATCAAAAATTTTCAAGTCCTTATGGGAGGGTGTTTTTGGTAGGGGCTTTCCCTTCGACACCTCCTCATATATGGGATCCGATGTACTCCTTTACCAACTTCATACCTTAGTCAATGACAACAGGGAAAAACCCCTTAAAAATTTTACACATCCCCAAAAAAGGAAAAAAATTTTCCTTTTTGTTAAATTAATTGCAAAAGAAACTGGGGTGGTAAACCACACTGTAAGAAAGCCAACGGGGGTTAACTTTACCTTACGTCGGATATTTTTCATCCCCGCACACCTTTAAACCCCTATACCATTGGGAGAATACAATAGAGAAAAAAAGGGCTTTACCAAAAAAATGGAATATAACAAACAGGTACAACCCTGAAGTAATTACAAAATAGAGGATTACAGATGGATTAGGGAAAAACAAAAATAAAAATGCAAGGGAAAACACAGGAAGACATTTGAAAAAAGGGAAAAAAAACAAAAAAAAAAAAAAAATCAAAAGTTAGGCAAAAAATAATTGTTTTTTTCAACAAGATATAGCCAAGAGGGTTTAAAAAAATTTAAAAAAATTTTTCAGGGAAAATAAAAAATCCTAATAGAGGAAAAAAAATATTGGCAGACTTTTAGAAGAAGGCACCCACATGGGAGCAAAAAAGAAGCAAAAAAAATAGCACATACAAAAACCCAAAATAAATTTATAGACAGAAAATCAAAAGAAACCTGGGTGGGTTTGAAAGGATTTTACCCCTTTTAACAAAAAAAGATGCCAAAATGTCCCAAAATCAGCATAAAAAAGGGGTAGTTTTGCAAGACATATAAAAATAAATCTTAAAAATGAAAAGTTTTTTAAATTGTGAAACAGACCACCTCATATAGCCTGCAATGTATATCCTGCAATATATTTTATGTAGAAGCACAATTCTTAAAGGAAAAGTAACGTATTTTCATACATGTGGCTAATATTAAAAAGGGGCAAGCACATATTCAGGAGTAACTAAAGATTTTGTTGAAAATCATGAAGTTCATTGACAGATTTCCGTGGTTTGGATAGGAAAAGGTTAAATGTCCTGAATATGGGAAAGCATCAGACACGTGGTTTAAGGGAAGCTTCATGGATATAGAACTAGAAACACCTTTCCCAAACAAATGAATTACAGAAACCTCTTGCATATATCAAAAAATTTCCCCAATTTTGCCCAAACCTATAAAATATAACAACATTTTTTGCTACAATTTTTCAACCAAGTATAACTTCGTCTTTTTTTAAAAAATGTTTTTAGCTTGAAGGGAAATGAATGATGTGTTTACCCCCCCCTGTCCCTATTTAAAGAGTGAAGCAGAACTGTTTGGATCCCGTGACAAGGGAAAAAAATATAAAGCCCGAAAAAGGTGGGGTTTTGATCCCCTGAACCCCTGTGTCTACGGATGGAAAAAAGGGTGATATTTTTTAAACAGAAGATTCGCTGGTTTTAAAATTTATCTTTGATCGCTGAAGCAATGCCTTTGATAACTTTGTCTCACAGCATGCAAAACAGGGCCCATTGCACTTTAAAAGCCAGGGAGAGAGGGGGCACCCCTGCCTAACACCTGAGTGGACCTAATTTTCCAGTCTCTCCAGAAGGGGACCTTCACATGTGGGTACTACTGACGTTACCGCCCTCTTCCCGTCCCCCGGTGTTTTGGGGTTTATTGGGGTAATAGTGACAGGGGTTGGTGACCGTGACAAAGAACACCGCTGGCTGACACCAAAACCGAGTGATAGTAATGGAGAGGCGTTTTCCCGATACCGCCATTACTAACACTGGAAGAAAATGAAGAAAAACTCACAGAAACATAAAAAAACACTTTTTATTTAAATATACACTGCCGCACACCCGTCCTTGTTAATCATTTTATTAAAGAAATAGGCGCAACGCTGTCCAAGTGTCCCCAAAACCGTCGTAGTCCAAGAGGGAAACCTGTAAAAAAGACAACAACCCTGCAATTGGGAAATCACCCAGCTTTCCTGGACGCCTGCTGTGGGGATGTCCCCCCCTTTTTGGGGGAACAGAATGGTTATTCAGTGAGAAAAGTTTGGGGGACATCCTTAAGCAGGCACCCCGGGAAGCTGAGTGGACAATCCCCCCCAAAAAAAGCATCTAGCTTTTTGGGTGCCTGGTGTGGAGGGATGTCACCCAGCTTTCTCACAACTGGATGATAATTCGCATGTGTAAAACTGGGGGGCATGGTTCCCCAGCGGCGCCAGGAAAGCTAGTGGGTGCGTGGGGATGGATGCCACTCACTTTCCTGGATGCTGGATAGTCTTAAAAGGGAAAAAAGGGAGGGGGGGGGGAAAAAAGTGTTAGGGGGTCAAGGGGAAGGAGGGGGGTGTGGGAAATGGGGGGGGGGAGAGAGAGGGGGGGGGATTGGGGGGGTAAGTAGGTAAGGGAGAGGCGAAGGGGGGCTGAGTTGGGGGACAGGGAGGGGGGGCGAGTGGGAGGTTCAGGAAGGGGGGGCCCGGGTTGGGGGACAGGGAGAGAGGGGGGGGCGAGTTGGAGGTGCAGGGAGGGGGGCCAAGTTGAGGGACAGGAAAGGAGTGGGGCAGATTTACGGGATGGGGAAGAGGCCAAGTGGTCCCATATCGGGATTGTCCAGCCCAAATCGGGACGGTTGGGAGGTATGCTGCATCCCCTTTACCCTAAATCGCTGCACCAGCTAGAGCTAAACCCTTCACCACCACACTACTACGCCCCCAATGTTCCCCTGCCCCCCCACCATTCTTAAACCCCCCAATGCTCCCCTGCCACATCCCCCCACCATTCTTAAGCCCCCCAGTGCTCCCCTCCCCCCCTCCCCCCACCATTCTTAACCCCCCAAATGCTCCTCTGCCTCCTCCCCGTTATTCTTAACCCCCCCAATCGCTCCCCTGCCCCCTCCCCCACCATTCTTAATCCCCTAATGCTCCCCTGCCCCTCCCTCCACCATTCTTAACCCCCCATGTTCACCCCTGCCCCCTCTCCACTCACCATTCTTAACACCCCCAATGTTCCCCTGCCCCTCCCCCACCATTCTTAACCCCCATGTTCTCCCCTGCCCCCCCCACCATTTTAACCCCTCCATGTTCTCCCCTGCCACTCTCCCCCTACCATTCTTAACCCCCCTCCGATTCACTTACCTGTCCTGAAGAGCAGAAGCCTCAGCTCTTCATTGCCGCTGCTGAGAGGAGTGGAAGGGGCAGAGCTGCTCCTCTCTCTCTCTTCCTGGCCAGCCAGCAGTCTTCCGCTCTTCAGTGGCGGGCACGCGCGGTTAGAGAGAGTGGGAGGGGCAGCGCTGCCCCCCTCCTTTCCCAGCAGCGCACCGCGCCACTGAAGAGTCAAACAGCATCAGCCCAGCTTGCTGATGCTCTCTGTCATTACAACGGCGCGTCGGCAGGGAGAAGTGCTATGTCCCTACTGGCGCCCCACTGTCCGCTGCCGCTCTGCAGTAAAGAAACAGCGGCGGACGCCAATGCCACCAATGAAAAAGCTGCGGACGCACTCCCCCTTTCCCGCTCTGACTGCTTGGGGGTGGTCGGGTTATTCGCGGACATTAAAATATAAATAAATAAAATAAAAAAATTTAACTCCTGCTGCCGTGCCGCCCCACAGGAGGAGCCGCCCTAGGCACGTGCCCCAGGTGCCTAGTGGGAAATACGGCCCTGTGTGTACCGCGCTGATGCTTGCTTCAGGTTCTCATAAAAAGTGGTACTGTAAACTTTATCATCAAGGCTATTTCAGGGTAAACAACTTGCCTTAGGGTAAAAGGACTGTTACTTGTGAACACAACACTGTCTCCTGCCTGTCTTTGTTACATCACATCACGGACACTCTTGAGTAACAATGTCAGGCAGTGAAGAGTGTTCTCCAGTTCCTGAAGTTGCAGCTCCCCCCATTACAGTGCTGTTGTTGGAGGAGGTATGAGAGGCATGGTGTAGAGCCACTGTGCCATAACAGCTACAATCACCATCCTCTCCTCTGCCGGCTCATCACACTGGTACCTGCACAGCTCACACTCATTGACCAGGAATAGAATGACAGTGCTACAGAAAAAAACACAGAGAGCACAATAAAAACAGACATAAAAGCCCTGAAGTGTAAGGTAAAGTTGTGTCTCATTATTTATATGTGTCGCCAAAACATTCCATAATGCTGTGCAGTGGATATGTTCGTACCTTCCTCCAGTAAGATAATTTAATGTTCCCATTCCCTGCTCACATTAGGGTCATAGGAGGCCTATTAACCTATGCAGAGGTGTAACTCATACCTGACAACCTTTTTTCTCACGATTCTGGGAGACTTGAGCCCCACCGCTGAAAATGCCCCAATCCAGTGAGATTCATAACTTAATTTTTCAGAAATGTAATTCATACTTGCCACCGTTTCATCTCCTGATTCTGGGAGATTTTAGCCAAACCCCTAAGAGTGCCCCAATCCATATGGTTGTGCCCATTGTGTGTGCGTGTGTGGGGGGGGGGGGAGGTGAATAAACCTCACTACTTCAGGCCCTGTTTTTTTGGGAGTTTTTTCCAAAAAAACCCAACTGACCCCAAAACAAATCTTTTAAAAGCCCAATATCAACTGGGGGAATTTTATGGGGTTTAAAAGGGCCCTTTTGGTAAACCAAAGGGCCCCCCAACCAGGGCCCATGTGTAGGTTTCCTCTGAACACCTAGATGTAGCTATAGTTCTCTGATTATGAGTAGAGATGGGCAAATGTCTCAAAAATTCAATTCCCCAGATTTTTTCCCAAAAATTTTCCCGACAAAAATCTTTCGCCCCGAATTTTTTTTGTGGCGAATGCGTTAAAAAACAGCAATTTCCTGGCCCCCAAGAGCCCTGAGGGGGTTTTTGTAGAACTTTGTGCTTTCAAAAAAGCACAGGGAGAAAGGTTTGGTCTTCAACAATGTTTGTTTTTTGTATGACCCCAACATGACAGCCGCCGCCCCTTAGAACCCGCTTCACTCTTAAATTTTTCTCGGGCAGTTACGGGGGCCCAAAAATTTGACCAAATAAGTGAAGCGGGAAGGGAGCGTTCCAAGGAAAACCTTTTAAGCGCCTGCTTGAAAAAAAACCGAGTTTTCGGGCAAACCCCAAATATACCATAAAAAGAGCGCCCCTGCCTTTTACACTGAAAACGATGATTCAACAGATTAAAACAGAACCTGTTCTGTTAAATGTTTTAACATGAAGAAATCCCCCGAAAAAAGGGGAGGGGGTTTCGGCAGTAAAGTTTGCGTTAAACGTCATGTCATGTTTCCCTTTTTTTTCCATCCGTCATTTGCCACTTTCAATCATTTAAAATTAATCCATAGTATTGCTAAAGCCAAAAAAAAAAGGAGTTAATCCGAAACAGAGAGGGCCCACAAATGGGATATTTGGTTCTTCTGTGTTCTGGATCCACCCCTGCTTTTGGTATTTTAATCATCAACAATCCTGATTTTTTTCCCCTTTTCCCTTTCTGACAGAAAAAAGAAAGGGAAAAGAAAAAACATAGTGTCAACTTCATAGATGGGGGAGGGTGGAAACAAGCATTAAAACCACGGGGTGTTCCAATGGGGACAGCGCTCGTTGGAGCAGCATGAGTAGGCCACAGAGGGGCCAAAATGACAAATTCTGCATGTGGCAGAAACCCATCGGGACCCACAGGTGGAAAATCCCCCCCCTTTGGGACACAATTGGGGGGTGGCAGCCCCATCAGGACCCCAAACAGAGTTGCAAAATGACCCCATAAAGGTAGGGTAAAAGGGGCCAAAATCAACCAGGGGAGGGGGTCAAAAAAATTGGGGGGTGCCCCCCAATGGAACCCAAATTCCGGAAAAGGGGGGGCAGCAAACTTTAAAAACAAAAAGCTTTTTCCCCGGAAGTCCCAAGGGGGCCGACGGGGGGACCCCCCCCCAAAATAACGGTTGTCCAAAAAACCCTTTCAAAGGGCCTTAAAAGGGGCAAACGGGGCAGGGTTTTGGGTTAAACGCATGAAAGGGGGGGGCCACGGGCCCGACTTTAAAAGTTACACAAGGTGTACTCCTGCCCAAAATTGGATCATCAATAAAAAACCCTTTTCTCTGTTCATAGAGTTTTTCCAAAACAAAATGGGGGGCTGGAATTCCAAGGGGTTTGGGAAATGTCAAATATCACCAAAGTTGGGGGAGGCCGTTCTCCCAAAGAAAGCTTAAGGAGGGGTGTGCTTGGCAGTGTGGGAAAGGGCAAAAGTCATCCCAAAGTTTCCTGGCCTTTTTAAAAGAATGTCTTGCAAATGGGGAAAAGACTTGTACAACCAGTTTTTAAAAATTTAAAGTAAAGCAGAGAGAAAGGCTAAACCTCCTCCAAAAGCAGCGTGGACCCCAATTTTTTTTTTCCTTTGCCCTGCAAAATTGGTTCTAATTTTCATTTGTCGCGGAAAAAGGGCCACAAATCAATTTCATATTCCCAATCCCCCGGGGAAAGGTTTTTCCCCCCATGGTGACTTTGTTCACCCGGGGGAATAACCCTGCCCACTTGGATCAACAAAAATTTTTTTTAAAGGGGCCTTTCTCGGGGTCTTTAAATTTCCACCTTTTTAATTATTTATTTCCTTTTTCATCAAATTTCCCCCCTTTTAAAAATTCCTGTTTTTTTTCTGTTTTTTGGTTTCTCTTTTTTGGGTTTACCCTCAAGGAGGGAAATGCTTGGCGGTTTAGAAAGGGCCCAAGTGAATGCAAATTTTCCTGGCCATTTTCTCTAAAATGGTGCAGAGTCCCCCATTTTTAAAAGGGAGGACACCCATCCCAACCCAACTTGGACAGGAGCAGGGTTTCGGGCTTCGACATTGGGGATAAATAAAACCCAAAATTGCGGGCTTTTTGGAAAAATCGTCCCCCGGTAAAATTATTTGCAGCCCATGGTGCCGAGGGGGCCAGGAGTTCTGGACCGGTAGATGATGGGTGGTAAAAACCTTGACTGCCTAAAGGGGGAGGCGTTGCCACTAGGTGCTGCTGCTGTTGGGACAGGATGGACCCCCAAACATTTTGAAACCGTTTCTCCCAGGCCATTTAAAATTAATCCCCACTCCCATAAATTTGATGCAGGGCCGTTGCCAGCGTTACCCCCCGGGCCACGTTTTAAATTTTCTCCCCCCGATTCTACTAAGCCATTTTCCCGCCCCCTCTGGGTTGTTTTAAAGCAAAAAACTCCCAAAACACCCGCCCCCCGGAGTGGTAAATTTTCCCAAACCAATGCCCCGCACTGCTGATTTGTTACCCCCCCCGTTTGCCCCGCTGAGCCCCCTTGCCGCCCCTTTTCCCGGGACCTGCCAAATGGTTGGTCTAAATGTGACCGTTTGGTAAAAACCCCTTTTAAAAATGCTGCCCCCAGCTGACTCACGACCCCAAAAAGACTTTAGGCTGTGCCACGGCCTCACAAAAACAAGCAGCAGCTCTCTTCCCCCAAAATGAAAATGATGAACCCCCTTGCTTCCGGGGCCCGGGGGGGAACAAGGGGTGGGCGAAGGTTGGCAACCGCCTAGGGGGGCCATTTATCCCAGGCGGGAAAAGGGGGCCCAAGGAAAGATAGGAGTGGGCTAAATTTTTCCCAATTTGGGGGGCATTTTAAAATGCCTTGGTTTAATTTAGGGCCCCCAAATACCTTGTCCCAGCCTTTTTGCTTCCCCCGGGCTTTCAAGTGGATCGGGCAAACACCCATTAGTGTTTGCCTGTTACCACCCGTCCACCTAAAAGTTTGTCCCCTGTACAATTGATCGCTCGCAACAAAACCCCCCCCCCATTGCAACTCCCCCACCCACTATTTGGCCCGTTCTAAAAGGGAAGCCGCGGATGTCTTCCCCACCTTTTTTTCCCTGCCCACTTCCTCAAATATTTTGGGTCCTCATGTTTTGTGTCACAGAGGCCAAGCACATAGTATTTCCCCAGGGTGGGGGAAGCAAAGGGGCCAGAGGGGGGTTTGAGGACAGGTAAGGCCCCTCACCTGTTCCGGGGCCATCCCCAACCCTAAGGGTTTGGGGTTTTCCTGAAAACCCACCCAAATTTTTGCTGGTGTTTTTTCAGATCCCAACTGGGAGAAAGTGTATGACCAAAGGGTGGTGCCCGCCCCCCTCAAAAACCCCCAAAGCTAAAAAAATTTTGGGTCCCCGGTTTTTGGGCCCCTTAAGAATATTTGCGACAATAAAACCCGGTTTTCCTCAAAACCCTTTTCCCTTGCCTCCACCTTTTCCGGGTTAAAAAACGCCTTTCATGTCTCCCTCCAAAAGCCTCTGGCCCTTTAAAACCGGTTCCCCAGAGGACCCGCCCCCCTCCGTCCCCGGGTGCTAGAATCCCCTTTGATGTTTTTGAATTGAAGGACATCTTAGAATGAAAAAACCGTCAGGGGGTAAGCGATTCTTTCTTGTAAAAAGGGAGGGGCTTTGGGGCCCCAAAGGAGGGGTCCTGGGAACCTGAGTCCAATACCTAAACCCCGAGATCTGATCCGAAATTCCCTTCGCCTAAAAAGAGGGGGGCCCCAAAGGGGGGTTTTCGGGGTTGCGGGGGGGGCCCCGGGGGGCCCCGGGGTGGGCCCCCGTGGGGGACGAGCCGGGGGTCCCCCTTCCGCCGGGGACTCCCCTACCTCACTTCTGTGCCGCCCGAGGGCGCGGCCCTTTTCCTAAGGGGCGGGGAACGCCTTTCCCTTGGGGAAATTAAAAAAGGGGCCCAAAGGCCCCGAAAATTGGGCCCCTGATTCCCGGGGCCCTTCCCCAAATTTAAGGTAAAACGGTCCACAATCACTTTTTTGGGGATCCATTTTGCCTTTTGCCTTAGTAAAAGCGCCCCCCTAAGTGTTTTTCACCCCCCTACCGTGAACCAGACCTCTTTTTTTCAAGGGTTTTTCTGACCCCAAACCCTTTTCCCCCGCCTCCCCTGACCTTCCTGCCTGCTACGACAGGGAACCCAAATTGCCCCGGCCCTAAACTTCCTTTGCCGTCTAGGGCCCCACGAACCTTTGCCCCCCCTGCCCTGACCTTCTGCCTGCCACGATTTACGATTCTCGGCCCAAACCCCGACGCACCTGGGCCGCCATCCCCAAGCAAGTCACGTCGGGGGGGACGCCCGGTAGCCTCACGCCCCGCAGAGCCCCACCCCCGCTTTTGCGGGGGCTCGGGGAAAAAAACCGGGGGGCTATTAGTTTCCCTTTCCCCGGGGTTTTGGCTTAACTATAAACGCTTGCGGGGGGCCCAGCGGATCCACTCCCCCACCCGTTACATGTGGCCCAAATACAGGGCCCGCTAAATTTCCCACCAAAAGGGCTGGGGCCCTTTCGCAGGGTGAACCCCCTGCTGTGACTTTTCCCCTTACTGTGCTGCTCCCCATGTGGCGGTTCCAGGAACCTACATTGTTTTTCTTTGACGCAAATTTTTTAAAATTTTTTGGGCCCCCCTCGGGCCGGTTTTTTTAAAGGGGGGTTTGGCGATGACGTTCCCCCTTGTCAGACAAAACATTCCCACTTCAGTTATTTGGTCATTTTGTCCCTGTAAGGGCCCGGGGAAATTAAAAGGAGTGAAGTGATTCAAATTTAGCGGGCAGTCATGTGCGTGTTTTAAAACTAAAACACAGAAATTGTGGGGAAAAGCCCCAAACCAAGCCCCCTCTGCAAAATTTGAGCATGGCAAAAATGTTCTACAAAACCCAAACAGGCTCCCCTGCAGCCAAAAAATACCCTGTTTTTTAACGGGGTTTTCGTCGGAAAAATTTGGGGTCAAAATGAATTTTGTTGGAGAATTCGGGGGAATTTGGCGAATCTTTTTTTTGAGAAATTTGCCCATGTCCTAAAACCAATTTTCCTCCTCCTCCTCCATTTTCAGCCCCCCCCGGCCCTCATGTTGCCGTGAGTAGGGGTTTAGCGACTGCTTAAAACTTTTCTCATCGGATCGATAGTCGATATAGGGCAATTTCAAAGCCGAATCCATAATAGATAATTGCGATGACCATTAAAGTCTATGGGAGGGAACAACACCTTCTTACTTACCCCCCAAACAGGGGGGGAGAAGCTGGAATTAAATCCCCAAAAAGTAAAATGGATTTGTGCTACATCTTTGGCAAGACAATTTGGCAACAAGAGTCACGAAAAAAACTGACAGAAAATTTTTTCACTATCCCTTTCCCGTACCAAAGCCTGACCCTTAAACCCTTTATGAAACCCCCAAATTTTAAAAATGACAGAAAAGGGGTAAAATTTTTTTTAAAACCAAACCAATTTTTTGTTTTAACTGTTTCATTTACTATCCCTGTCCGGACCACAGGGATGACCCTTAAATTTTTTTCTGACTAAAAGATTAAAAAGTGCCGGAAAAAAGGGGTCCTTTTAACCACCATTTTTTGTTGAACTGGGCCCTTTTTACCTTAACACTGTCCTGGGCCACAGCATGAGCCCCCCAAAACCCGCATTAACCCCCCGATTTAAAAAGTGCCAGAAAAAAGAGTCTTTAACCCACCATTTTTTGTTTAAATGGGGCATTGACTATACCCTTCCCCGGGCCCAAACATGACCCTTTTAAAACCGCTGGGAAAAGGAAAAAGGTTTTTTGAAAGTCTCTTATTGAAAATTTGGCAAATACAGCTATTCTTTTAAACCCTTTTAAATTTTTCCCACAGGAAATAGGAATTTGAAACAAAATTTTTTTTTTCCCCCTTTCCTTTGCCAAAAATTGTGAAATTTCGGTCTGGTGAAGAACCTTTAAAACCCAAATCCAACAATGTTCTTCCTTCAGGGCCCAGGATTAACAACTGCCCAGTTGGGTAAGAATTGTTTTTTAATTTTTAAAAACTTTCCTACAAGGGGCGCTATCTGCGGGCCCAAACTGGAATTTATTTAGCGCAATAAAAATAATTTCCCAAGAAACGGATGAAAATTGCGTTTTTTTTTTCAGGGAAAAGACAAAGAGAACATGTACTAGAAAAAATTTTTTTTAAAACAAAATTGTCGTAAAAAGTGGCTATTTGGGAAAAAAAAAAAGGGGGGAAACCAAAAATGAAAAAAAGCTATTTTTAAAAATTTTTGGATAAAAAAGGTGGTTTTTTTAAACCCAAAGAAAAAACAAAAAGCAGTTACTACCCAAAAATTTTTTTTATTTAAATTTTAAATACAAGGTTGCTCTTTGAACAAAACTGGGGCCCCACCAAAGTGAAAAACCCGCTTTTTTAAAAGTTATACAGAAAAAAAGGGGGGGTTTTTTTACCTTTTGAAATACACCCGCAGTTACTTGAAAAATTTTTGTATCCTAATATAAGTACAAGGGCGGTCTTTGAACAAAAAATGGGCTGCCCCAAAAAGAAAGGTACAATTTAACCCCAGGTGCGAGGTGTGGGTGGCTAAAAAAACCCGGGAAAAAAAAAACCCTTCAATGCAGGTTCAAAGCAGAGTCTTATGGCCCCAATATACACTCCCTTTAAAAAACCTGGCCTGCCTTTTGGGGGTTTCCCCCCAACCCCCCCCCCCCCAAACCCCCCCGGGTGTACAGCGCGATGCTTTTTTAAAAATTCTGTCTATCTAAAATAAGAGCGAAAATTTCTAATCTACCTATGTTTTAATGGGCACAGTAAAAGCCCTAGTTTTTCTGAAAGAAAAAAAAAGAACTTGCCCCTGAGCTGAGGGTGTATTGAAAGACCCAGCACAAAGTCCTTTCCTAGGGGGAAAACACTGAAACACTGATGAAGGGAAAAGGAAACGCTGTTTATGCAAAAAGAGGTTTATGTGATTTTTCCAGCAAAAAGACAAGCAAACACATCACAGTCATGACGTCCACACACAGCTCACCCCGTCCATGCTCTAAGCTGTTTTCTGGCCGCCAAAATGGGCAGGGGAAAGGGAGAAAAAGGGTGGGTAGTTATAGAAAAATGTGCAGATTCTAACCTTTAAAAAATCGCTGATCCCGGAAATTTTCCCAATTTAACCTAAAAAAAACCCGGGCCCATTTCCCAAAATTTGTGATTATATTTATTATCCCTAGCCGTGAGATGTAGGGCCCGTCTCCATCCCCTGTCCAGACAGATTTTGCAGTATCTTTTCTAGTACTTAAAGCATTGGGGAAAGAGATATTCAACCCGTTCCCGGCGACGGCAAATAAAAAGGGCCTCTTCAAAAAGGGCCCGGGGTAAAAGGCAGGTGCAGCATGAGCTGCCAGGCTGACATCAAAATTACACAGGGGGTAAATTGGGCCGCTTGCATCACAAAAAAAATGTTTAAAAGGCCTTTCTCTGTTCCCACAGGTGGAAAATTTCCGTGGGTGGAAAAATCGCAATTAAGCCTAAGTTGGGGGAGGGCCCTTCTGCCGATGCAGCCAAGGAAAGGGGGTGCTTTGGGTTTGTAAGAATGGGATGAGTGCATGGACCGTTTTTCCCACCCTTTTTAAAAAAAGCTTGCGATGAGTGGAAGAATTTAGGAACCCCTTTTACAACCAAAATTGAAACACATACGCCATGCAGGGGGAATGGGTCCCTCCCTCCTCGGTGCAGGGGCGGACCCCTGTTTTCCCTTTCCCTGTCTGCCACAATGGTTCCCCTTTTTCATTGTCGTGGAGAAAGCCCCCACATCGAATTTTTTTGTTGCAGGGGGCAAAGCATTTTTCCCCCCCTGTGTGACTTTTGTTCTCCCCGGCAAACCAGGTTTTAGAACTGCGTGACAAACCCCTGTGCCCCGCACATGTGGTATGATGGGCAGCACTTTGACTTTTGGAGGGGTAGGTGGTGTTTTGGGGGAGGAGGCGGGCATTGGCGAGATAAGCAATATGACAACGTGGAGGGGAAAACGGTTTTCTCCTGCCAAGTTGTTGGTGTGGGTGGGCAGGAAGCACATTCACCCCGTGGGCCGGGGAAAGGACATGTTTTCTGGCCCCGAACCCTTGTTTCGCCCCCCAGACGTCCGGCTGGCGTTTCACCTTGGGGAAAAACCGATAGGGTCAAGGGAATTTGGGCCCCCCTTCTGTTTTACATGTTTGTGCAGGGGTGGTACTGTCTTTTTGGAAAAAAAATTTTCGGGTTGGAACTCTCCCCCTCAGTTTGGGCACAAGCCATTAGTTTTTCTGAACGGTGCAGAGGGCCACCCTTGGGAAGGGAGGACCCGCCCCTACCAACAACTTGGGCAGGAGCAGGTCAGCTTCTGCACCTTTGGGAGGGTTGGCGCATATGTTGTCTCTTGGAAATCGCCTCTTTGAACGCTGCTGGCGCATGAGGGGCGGGAGCAAGCATCTGGACCGGAGATGATGCAAAGACAAACAGCCCCCTTTCGGCAAGGTGGGGGGGGCCTTCTGGCTGAAAATGGCATGCGTCCACTGGGTGCTGCTGCTGTTGCGCAGGGCAGGGAGGCCACCACATCTAGACACGTTTTTTTTTAAACCCGGCCACTAGGGGACGCTGCATGTTTGATGCAGACCGTGGTGCCAAAAGTTCCCGGCCACCTTCCTTTCTGCCCCCAGATTCTACATAAAACAAGTTCGGGGCTCCCTGGTGTTTTACAAAGAACTGACCACCCCCCCCGAGTAGGTTTTAACGCAAATCTCTGCACTGAGTGACTAAAAAAGCTGTGCCTTGCGAAACCCCTTTCCTCCTTTCTTTAAACCCGCGAAGCGCTTTTCTACCCCCCCCAAAAGGGGGTTTGGCTTCTGAACTCCCCTGCTGCCACCCCCGTTGACTCACGGCCACACTAGAGACATGCTGGGGTGTGCCGCGCCTGATGCCAAGCTGACGCCCCCCTTCTAAAAAACGATATGATGAATCCCTTTCTTCACCCGGGCCCCAATGCGATTTGGGTACATTTTCAGATTTTTGTTGCCTGTCATGCTAATCTCCTCAACGGCCCCAGTATGCAGACCGACTGTTTGCAACATAACCTCCCGGCCACTCCCCACATCACTACTTTCCCCCTATGCAAGAAGCACGTTTCTGCCCACATCTTCGCTGCCAAAATAGCTGTTGACTGTCCCAAGATTTTCGAAATTCCGATATTTAGGAAGGGGGAAGGGCCACTGACCTGCTCCCCCGGGCCATGTCAACTAAGGGTTTGTCTGATGTTCCCAAACCGACTTTGGGTGGGGTTGTCAAGTATCGGGGGGAAATT